>JANHZU010000178.1:172869-193854 GCA_032468055.1 Acrochordus granulatus
ACTGCTGAGTTGCTGAACTTCCAGCTGATAAGTCCAGTGTCTTAACTGCACATTGGCTGAACTCTAAACCCAGGTTAATCAACCAGTGCTATGTTCACATAGCATGGATCCCCAAACAATGAATATAATGGCCTAGGTCACCCAACATGCTAAGTCAATGGTTGGGTTCACAGATTACTTGAATATCAAGTATCCATTTTATTCTAATCTAGAATCTAATCTACTCAGTCATGCAAACCCAGCCTGATATGCTCATAGACACTCATGTTTTTATAATGCCACAAGTCTCAAGGTTGAGCATTCTCAGTGGGCTCCATAAGGGTCAAAGTTTGGTGAGTCCTGGTTCAGTTTAGCAGTCTGCCATTGGAGGACCTGGTCACCACAGGCGCCGTTTTGCACAAACTGTCCAAGGGAGGAAGTGTGGTTTTACTGTTGCTGTGTGTCCGTGGGAGCTATTTGGAGACATGGCCCCACCCCAATGGCCATGATAGATGACCAGCCTCAAGGATAAAAGACTTTCCTCTGAAACCAACACTGCTAAATATAAACCAATACTTGCTTTCATGTGTCTTAAGACTTAACTAAAACCAGCTGCTGGGGCAAGGGCAGCTTTTTCTGTTGTTGCCTTGCCTTCAGGCTAGAGTGCTTCAGATTTAGTAGAGAAGGAAAACACTGAAATTGAATGGGTGGTCATATTCAAAAATGATGGCAATCACATGAAAACACAAAAAGGTATTTCTCTGGATTACACGTGAAACCTGCCCAATGATTTAAGTTTCCTCAATCACTCAGTCAAGGCTGGCCTTAAATATTTTGACTCTTGAAGGAAAAGACAGTAATCCACCAACATTAGCATTTTGTGTGCATGATCCAGAGATAAGGAGTGACAAATACCAACTTCCTTGATATTTAGTCTTTGGAAGATGGGAATCATAATTCTACAACCAGGTCAGACTGTAGATCTTCCAACATTGATATAACCAAGAAATACTTCAACACAGGCAACAGAATAATATTCTTTGCAATCTGAGAAAATGGCAGGTTAGCTTAGTGCCACCGAACTGGCCATATGGCATACACATCTCTATCTGTTAATAAAGGGGATCAGCAAGGAAAGAGATTGGGAAGATTGCCATTTCTGCCCCTTACACCTACTGTAATTAATTGTCTGAGGCAACCTCATAGTAACGATTAGTTGGCTTGGCCCCTGTTATGGCCAACCTCATCCTGAGAGTCTACATAGAAGATCCAGACACAAATCCATTGTCACAAGAGCATCTTCCTGTTATGTCGCCCAAAAAATTGTACTGCAGAGATGTTGGTGGTAGTACTTACAGCCAATATGTCTAGCAGTCCTTTATAATCTTACTGAAACCCCCTAAGTTGATGTTAACCACCATCCTGTGGGAGTTAATTCCATTGTTTAACTATACACCAAATGAATTAGCCCTTTTTGTCCTTTCTTCTGAATTTTCCACAGTTCAGTTTCATTGATAAGTCTGGATTGCATTCTATTAAAATTATTACAAGAGAGATTAAAAAACTAAGTATTGATTTTCACCTACACCACGCAAAATGTTATGCTATGTTATAATATCCTATATTTTTTACAGCATCTAGAAGTGATTTCTTCTACAGTGCAGAAAGCTATTAAGACAATGCCTCTTCTTTTTATCCTTCCAGGAAACAAAGGAAGCTCAACCTTTGATTTCTCTGCTAGTTAGGTTGCTTTGGGTTATTCGAAGTGTCTTCACATAGGAAGTGAAAATGAAACTACCGGTTTTCTGGTCTGTCATTTAATTTTTGTAAATGTGAGACAAAAATTACTGAAACCTTATCATAACATGGAACTGATGTAACAGTTTTTTAAAAAAAATCCAAATGATTCCATACCAATAGTTTTGTCCTAGCTGAATTCGTTGAATTTCTCTGTCAAATTTTATGACCATTATCCAATTCAGTGGTGATAAGTTCAAGAAACTCAATGTACATTGTAGAAAGAAGAATTATTTTGGATAATCCTGAAGAGGAGAATAAATTATTTGCCAATTTTCTCTGCCCCAGGGACTATACTGCTTCTCCCTTCATTTTAATATTTCTATCCCTGAATCCAAACTCCAGATTACTTATGGTTGATCTTGACCTTGACTTATAGGGAAGGTGATCTTTATATATCAGGCTAACATGTACTTTCCCAGGAAGTATTATTGAAGATAATATTTCATTCATATGTAGTAATAGCAAATTTGTTCAGCAAATACATAAAGATATATGTACACATGAGAAATTGAATAACATTCTAGTTATTTTTGTTAAAAATATGGGGGGAGAACTAATAAATACAGTTTATAAAGAATAGGCAGTAATTTGGAAAAAGGAAAAAGCGCGCATTTCCTCACTACTAAGTTCATAGTGACACATTAGCTTGAGTTGGCAAACAAATATGGTATCATAAATTTGGATGTCTGGTTTGTCAATTTTCTCTTGGATCTTTGTACAGATACTGTACTGTTCTCACTGATGGTTTGCCAATATCTGTAGCTGAATGAGTGGACAACTTCTGATTAATGATCTAACTGGCATATACTGATCTTCCCTTGAATGCTGCTGCCATAGACTTGTTGGTGGCACGAAATCAAGCATGAATCATGCCACTAAACAAAGCAGTGATGGTGTATCTTCTATGATGCCACAGTTCTGCAATTTCACTTTTGTCTCACTTGTATACCAAAGGTAGAATCTTTATTTCTACAGGTGAATCTTCTGGGCTTGATATGTTGATTTTTGTACAATAAACAGCTTGGGATCCAATTGGATTTAGGTCTGAAAGCTCTTTTCCATTTCTCCTTGGAAGGTTGAAATGAGCTTTCATTCAGATGGATACATTTTATTTGCATTTCCCATACTTGATCCGAGCAGAAGAGGAGATGTCGTCAGATTTACATTTGCTCTGTTTCACAAAATGGAGGATGCTTGTGAACAAGACAGCTACAGGTTGCATTGCTATAGAGAAAAATTTTTTCTTAGAGCAACTCTTCCAATCCTTGCAGCCTCCAAATGCAACATACACTTTCAAGTGGTCAATCATTCCTCCTCTAAGAAATAATAGATTAGGTAATTCCTGGATTTCAGGAGACATGTAAGCTATCAGTCTACATCCCAGCCATGTTTTGATATATGGCTGGCTGCTCCCAGATGCATTGAAAGATAAAAAAGGTACACTTGGTAATTTCCCTTAATTCAGAAGTTGCTGATGTAGTTAGTAATGGGGACATGTACAAATCATATCCATTGTTGTTGTTGTTCAGTCGCACAGTCGTGTCTGACTCTTTGCGACCCTATGGACTGCATTACGCCAGGCCCCCCTGTTTTGCACTGCCTCCTGGAGTCTTCCCAAGCTCTCACCCATCACACTGACTATGCTATCAATCCATCTCATCCTCTGGAGTCTCCAGGCCTGCTGACTGAATCATATCTCTAGGGCCTTGTGAAAGGGTGACAAAGTGGCAGCCAGTATTAATTGGATTTATCATTTCTTTAAATGAATTCTAATAAGTGGATGTCAAAAGGTGAAAAAGCTAGGAGTTAAAAACCTGACAGTCTTGGATCCTCTTTATATCTGGCATATCCTCCAGCATGATCAACATCATCTCCCCCTCCCATACTATATAGATCAGACTTGCCCCAACCCTGCTAGTGTTTTTCAAGGCATTAAACATTTGGCTTTGTGGTCAACAAGCCTGCGGCCCTGACAATGTGGTTGAGCCTGGTGGTTGCTTATACTGATGGAGGGATGATGTTCCACAAGGAGGGCACAACCACAGAGAAGAACCTTCTGCTTGTAGCAAAATTGCAAAGAAAAAAAATTACAAACAAAAAGGCAACTGGACTTTTATTTTGATGTTGGGAGAAAATTTCAACTCCAACCCAGTCTTCTTCAGGCTCTTATAAAAAGGAAAAATGATAAGGCATACATACACACATTTCTCAAAAAGGGACAGGAAACTAACAAGATCCTCTGGGTTCTCATGTAACAAACTCAAAATTAGGAGATGGTAGTAAAAGATTTAGCAGTCTTAAGCTTTCAGCTTAATCACTTCCAATTCTGCCAAAAGGTCATTTTGCATATACTGTATGCCAAAGTGAGGTTATAAACGGGGTAATTGAAATCTTGCCCCCTTATTGATGGAAGGATTTAATGTCTTTTTGCATAAGCTCTTTTATCCCTCTTGAAAGCCAGTTGTTTTTTTCTATCAAGAATTTGAAAGTTGCTATCTTGTATGAGAATATACAGACACACTTAGTCCCATTTTTAGATACACTTTAGGAAAGGGGACCTGTAGCATTCCTTGCCTCCCCACATTGGTGGATCCAGTGCAATGACTGGAAAGAGTTCAACTAACCTGATCCCAAACCATGTAGGCTTTGATAGTGATAGCCAGTATCTTGAATAGCTCCTGCAAGAGGTGACATACGCAATCTAGATTTGCACAAAATCATGCAGGCTGCCATAGCTGGTTACTTTTCAAGACCAGTTTCATGTAGAGCGCATTGCAAGTCAAGACAGGAGATGAGCAGGGATTGTTGGCCCAGGAAGAGGACATTAAAATTTAATACCTTTATAAAAATCATAACATACCTCCATCAGTATAAGCAACCACCAGGCTCATCCACATTGTCAGGGCCGCAGGCTGCTTGACCACAAAGCCAAATGTTTAATGCCTTGAAAAACACAAGCAGGGTGGGGGCAAGTCTGATCTATATAGTATGGGGGGGAGATGATATTGATCATGCTGGAGGATATGCCAGGTATAGAGGATCCAAGACTGCCAGGTTTTTAACTCCTTTTTATCTTTTCACTTGTTGACATCCAATTATTAAAATTCATTTAAATAAGCTTAGGAACATTCAGAGCAAATATTTTGGAATGTTCCCAATTTTTTTTCCCAGTTCTGTTTGGTGAAAGAACTGGCTTTTGAAATCTCACTGCAAGGTTGTATGAATCTTCTCTTCATTGTCAATCCTCTCCAGCAATTTGCAGCCTCCCTGACCTCCCGATGCAAGAAAATCTAAGCAAGGTCAAAGCAAGGAACGGCTCCGGATGAAGATGCCTTCAGATTGAGAAGGCTCAAGTCTCGCTCACAGGGCAAGAACATACCTTACCTGTCGTTTTTGTTTGTTTTGTAGACTATGAAAGTTAGGGTGTAACGTTAAGCACAGATGATTTGCAAGGACAGAGAGGGAGAGAAAGGGGCAGTAAACAGTGCAAATTGGATCTGCCTGGTTTTTTTTATTATGCTGCAATTTGCTTATACTTTTCACCTCTCCTTTCTCCCCACTGCTTCCACGAAAAGGAGCAATCCGACAGAGAAATAAATACGTCCTGTTGAGAAATCCCAGAGATCAAGCCAGCATCGGCAGTCCATTTGGCCTTGGGTTACAAAGCCGGAGTGCTTAACGACTTAGATTTGCTCCAGCAGGTGGGCTCCTGCAACTTAAAACCACTCGGTCTGCGCTCCAGCTCTTCCCAGAGGTCTGCACCGTCTTTCTCACTGGGGAGGTAAACATGGAGCTCCAGCTTTGCTCTTCCAAGCAATGGTGCCTCTCTCTGCCACAGTCTGCAGTTCAACCCAGTGATGGTGAAATCCTGTGTGGGGTGGGGAGCTAATCGTCTCCGGCCATGCTGTGGGATGTCACGGCTGGCATGGCAAGGAGCTGGTTTTGGAACAAGGCAGATGGGTTTAGAAAAGTGAAAGAAGGTGCACTTTTTCTTCATGCTGCTGTCCAAGCTCCGACTGAAAGGAGGGCAATGCCAGCAACCATCTCTTCTTGCGTGAATTCCTGCCCCAGGAAGCTTGAGAGAAGGTAGCTTTTTCGTATGTTGGTCTTGGGTACTTAAGCACTTGTTCTGATTTGAAAATGCATTAAAAATATAAAGTTATATATTTATATAACTTTATATAAGACAAGCCGCATGTCTTACCACTCGTGCCAACGCAACTACTACTTGCAAAATAGATATTAATTATCTATTAGTTAATATCTCTGATATAATTCAGTGCATAAGAGACCATTTAATATAAAATTAAGTGTTGGATAAATAGAATGGGCTAAGCCTGGATCTATTGCCTTCAATATTTTCCTGAAGGTAAACGTGCTAAAAACTTGATGAGCAAGGAGATAATCCACACATGCTGCAAGATTTAACCTTTAATGAAACCAAGATGAAATCCTTTGAAACTTGCAAGCACCTGACTTCACTATCTTCCAATACAGTTCCAAAAGCTAGTGGGAACACTTGAGATTTGCAGGGTTTGTAATATAAAAATATCGTTATAATCAGTCACTCATAATATCAAATTATATTTTTACAATCAGTCACTCATGCCCTCGTCATCCCGTCGCTGGGTTACTGCAATGCAATCTACACGGGGCCACCCTTCAAGAGCATCTGGAGATCACAGCCGGTGCAGGACGCCACGCAACTTTCTTCCGCGAGCTGCACTGGTTGCCAGCCTGCTTCCGGGTGCAATTCAAGGTGTTGGGTCTGACCTTTGAAGCCCTTCAGAGCACGGGACCGGGATATCCGAGGATGCGCCTCACCCCAATGGGGATGCCCTGCCCCACCAGCACTCCCGGCTGGTGGTCAAGAGCAGCCTTTTTGGCTGTGGCTCCTGCCCTGGGGATCAGGACACGACAAACAGCATTTCTCCAGGTGTTTTGATTGCCAAAGCGGGTAACCCACTAAGAAAAGTGGAAATAGCAATCAGGGTGAATCATTCTTTCACATCAGGAGGCAATCACAAAGCTCAGAACTCTGGAAAGCGATTGAACAAATACTGTAAATATTTTCAGTACTTGCCTGATTTTCTGCACACCTTCAACTCCTACTAAAATACACATAGTTGGTTTTTAACAACTAGGACTACACCTCCACTGATTAGAGAATTGAGTGATCTGGGTCACTTTCTTATATTGGTTTTACAAGAGTCTTAAGTTTTGAAGGATTTTGAGAAAAAAAATGAAATCACCTTCTTGGACAATATTAGAAGAATTAAACAGCAAGATTATTAAAAAGTTAAAGGAATATAAAGATGGATTTGACTGAAGTTAAAATATTCTCTGGTAATCCTTAGTGGATTTTTGCTGACCAGGATGGAACAAGACTTTAAAAGATTTTATAAATAGATACAAGAGATTTACTGCATTTTAAGGGATGAAAATTGTAATTGTCATGAAAGGATCATTATTTACACACACACGTATTTTTTATGATTAAATTTGTTTTCCATTGTAATGGAAATTACAATGTAAAACAAATTTACATTGTAATGGACAATTACTACATTGTTTTTTAAAATACATAGACCAATCTTGCAAGCCAGGAAGAGTGCTATTCCTTCAGTCTTTGCCCATCACTCGTAACTTGAGCTTAGTCACCTATCAGAGAAAGATACCAACAAAAGCAAACTTACCTGGGGAAATTTACCGCACTTTCCAATAATGCTGGGAAGCATGTCTGGTTACGATGGGAGAAGCACCCAGGTAGATATGGACTGATGGAGGCCCTCCTTGTACCCTCTCAAAAGACAGTCGGTCGTCATTGCAATCGAATGGAGGACATGAAGAGCAATAGCACCTGTCCTCTTTTACGAAGTTCTGCTGCCACCTCTTCTAGTTCTTCATTGTCTTAAGCTTACATATAAATAATTCAAGCCTGACCTGTGTGCAATATTCATCAGCAACTGAATATGGGTTGACCTTGTTGGCTGGCTTTGTTAACAAGCTACTTTTACTTACAGGCAAATATATTCCTTTATATCCCACTTTTATTTTTATAAATAACTCCAGGTGGAGAACATACCCAATACTCCTTCCTACTCCTATTTTCCCCACAACTATTCTGTGAGGAGGGCTGGGCTGAATGGCCCAGTGTCACCCAGCGGGCTTTCAGCTTGACTAGAACTCTGGTTTTCTCACCTGATGTTTTAACCAGTACACCAAATTACAGAAAAAATGTTATTGTGAAGTTTGGAAGAGACCAGGAGAGCAAGCTTTTAAGACAAAGGGATAAAATCTTAAATTTGCTATCTGTAGTAATAGTGAGCCAGTTGATCATGATCTTGAGAAAAAATCATTTTTTTAAGGAAGCCTTATGAAATTTGATTCTGATCATTTGGCAGAGAGCTTCCTACTTGCTAATTAGAGATAACAGATTTCTAGCTGCATTTCAAATTTAAGTGAAAATTAAGAACACATTTACCAGTTTTCAAACAAACAATGTATGAATGTAAATAATTTGTATGAAACTGTCTTTTAATCAAATTCAGGATGTTTTAAAGGTTTCCAGCAAATTTACATTCTATACTGTTCTAACATCATTATGGTAGGGGATGAAAATCTAAGGTTTATATTTAAAAATAAAATGCCTAAGGCCATATATTAGGGAATGAATAGGCAAGTAGGCTATTTGAAATTAATTCCACTGCTCACATTAAGTGAGATAATGCTTTACAGAAATATTGAGAAAGAGCCCAGCTGAAAGCTACAAATAGAAGGTGCTTTCAAAAGCAAACCTGAGAATTACAAAATATTGCCAAAAACCACTAGGGACTAAACACTCCAAAATCAATGCAGCTTTTCAACATGATTCCAGAATATTTACTGAGTATTAACTACTTTCAAAGGAACTATATTCAGGAGGTGAAACAGCTGGACATATTTAGTGTATCAAATTACTCCATCTTCTGATCTCTAAATGAACACCAATTATAGATTGTGAGTTTTTTCAAGAAGTGACAGATATAAGTTTGTGAATAGTTTATTGAAGATTTGAAAAAAAAATGCTACTGCAATCCCTGGACTCCTCTTTTTTGCCATTAAGTATACCATTCTTCTCCTGTAGAAACAAAAAAGAAAAAACAGGATTATTGTACTGATCAACAAGAAATCAAGTTTATAGCTACTGCATCTGGCCAGTTTAACTTTTTTATATCATCTTCGTTTTTGGCCAACTCAACAATACATACATACCTAATGTTCCTGCTTCCTATTTTCCCCACACAACCAGGTGGGTTGGTTTGAGAGTGACTGGCCTGAAGTCACGTCACCAAGCCAGCTTTCATGCTAAAAGGGTCTCCTGCTTTCTAGGCTAGTACCTTAACCAGTATAACAAACTGGCTCAGCAGGATATTTATGCAAACGCATCATTTAAATTGGCTTTAGCACATTAAATATAAATCAAGATTTGACATCAGATTTACATTCAGAGAGTCAAGACATCCTAAAAGTAACATTGGAAATACATTTTCAGTGAAAAAAAGAAACCTGCAAGTATTCCCATACAGTAACTGGAATAAAAACCAAGATTAGATTAAACCTGGAATTGTTTGATTGTAACCTTGATTTTGTGAAACCTGAATCAAGCAACAAACAAGAAAAGTTGTTACATTTTATTTAAATATAAGCCCTGGATTTTCTTTCCCTACTATATTAGTGGTAGAACAATATACAATGTAAATTTGCCAGAAATCTTCAAAACATCTTGAATTAAAGTGCTGAAAAAAGACACTTTGATGCACATTATTTACATTCATACATCATTTGTTTGAAAATTGTTTTCTTTTTCACAAAGTTGAAATGCAGCCAGCAATCTGTCATCTTAACCATTAACTTTTCTTTTATAGTAGAACAGGAACACCTTAGTGCATTTACTGCAAACTGCTTTTAGATGCATGTCATGAAGATGTAAATGTTATTTATAAAAATAAACTACTGCAACAAATGACTCATTTCATGTGCACTTCGGCTGCAAAGAATAAGAGAACTGGAAGAGGCACTGCGACAGCAGAACCCACCTCCTGCACCAATGTCAAAACCAGCTTCTGCTTCACCATACTGACAAATAAGGGTCCTCATCACCTCTAATTCTACCAATAAAGTTGAAATACACAAACTCTTCAAATTTTCAACAAGAATTTATCATCCTGTTCCTTACCTACATACTGCATAGAGTTCTCTCTACATCATTCAATTGCAGGGTATATACTGGTCATTGCTCAACTGTAAATAAAATTGTTTAAATTATTAACATATGGAATAATGTTAAGAAGCTTTTTCTAATTTAACACATGATTAATAATGAGTTTCATTATAATCAGCTTTAGAATGCATGTAGGCATGAGAGTTGAGTTTTGCTCACTTCTGTAAGGTTCCAGTGATTGTATATACTTTAGTTGATCCTGTACATTGCCAATAAATATTTAACAAAGCCAATTAAACAGAGCACAAAACTACCTGCAATTAAAAGGCAAAATCTGCTGCTTATCTAGTTTTATATTCATCAACCAATTCATCTGATTTTCAGGAAAAAGTCTTTTGTGACACAGCCAAACAATACAGCACCAAGATTGATCAGGCAATTCCCTTGCTAGAATTAAATCTGGTCATGGAGGGATGATACTCTCCCTTCTGCAAGCAAGGATAAGATGGCTGGTCTTCTCTATAATAGTCCCCAACTAATGGGAATATCTGTATACATGAACTTTGCTGTAATTCCAAAAAATGTATATTAATATGCTTTTGATCCCAGCTATGTGACCGGGATCTCTGTCTAGGATCTGATTTGGAATTTATATTTGGTTATTGGGATTATTTTTGGGGTTTGACATTTGCTTTAATTTCACTTTCAGGACATTCTTTAATCTGTGCTATATTATACTTTGAAATCCCATGTAAAAATGCCTAGGGATCAACTTTATAAATTAGATTTAATGAGCAACTAGTTTCTTCTAGCTTTTTGTAACTTTTTAAAATATTTTTATTGCCACTCTCAATGTATATTTTTAGATCCTTTACAATCCTGCTGTGCTAGCTTATGACTCCTATAAAAAGTTAAGTTCTTGGATTATGATGTTAAAATCAATTGTTCAATTAAATAACAGATTGAAGGTCATAAACTTAACAAAACAGGAGTTCTTTAACCTGGGGTCTGAACTAGAATTGGAACGAAATAGATTTTCATCAACCTCTAACTGAAATTTTAAGATTTGTTTTCAATAATGAATGAATGTAGCAACAAATTAATTCATGGTTTAAAACTTAATATATCAATAAACAGCACAGAAACAAAATAAAAATATGTAGTATATGCTACTCTGATAGTGTTCTATATTCTTAAAATGGAAAATTAAAAAATACTAGGAGAAAAGGAAAAGCAAGAATATAAGCCTCAAGCATGCTTTCCTGATCATTTTTCAATATAGTAACCTATGATTTTATGTATTAGGATATTTCTTATGACCAAATGCATGGGCCAAATAAGGCAGCAGCTTAAAATTTTTATCCCAAGAGCTTGGAATCTATAGTTCTATCAAATGAAAAGCCTTACCTTAAATGGGATATCATTCCAGTTTCATCCAGCTGATATTATCTTCACCTAAAGGGTAAGAATTAAAGTTAGTAGGGGAAGAGAGATTGAAATATTTCTGAAAACAAAATGTTTAAAATTATAAAACAAATGCAACTTATAAATTGGTAAAACTGAGGGGAGTTTTACAAAAGCTTATCATCATTGGGAGGTAGTAAGGGGCAGAAGGAGAAGATTAATATTTTATTTCGAAGAGTGAAACACAGGATAGTGAACAAATGCAACTATTCTTGAAGACTTAACCCTGATCTGCCCCTTAAACAGTTGCTGCCTAATCAGGACAGTTGCAGCCAGAGGTACACTGCCCCTTAGGTGCAAGTGCAAAGCCATTGCATTCAGCCTCCTGACTGCCTCTCTGAATTTCTGCCATGCACCCCACCACCCCATAAAGCAAATCATCCTTTCAAGTAATTGAAGGACAAGCCAAAGCTTTCTGAATCTTTACAAGTCAAGAAATAATTTGCTTACTAAACTATCTACTACAAATTTCCCCCCCTGGAGTTGTCCCTAACCTTTTCAAATGTTCTTATTAAGGGCATAAAGTGAAAGGTCAACCTTTCCAACTACAACTAGCTCTTAACGGCCCTTAAAATGTAAGAAACACTGCCACGCCAGCCAATGTGCCAGTTTCAAGATCACGTTGATTTAATATTTTTGCAAAACGAAAATATAGGAATACAAATTATATTCTTCTCCCTAGCTATTTGTCTTCAGCCATACCTTCCTACATTTCATTGTACTAATATTCAATAGTGAAGATTTCTGAGGGGGGGAGATTGGTATTCACCACCATTGGGCTTCTACAAACACTTGCTAATGGAAGAAACAAAATGGGAGAAGTCTCCCTCTTCTCCCCCTCCCACAGTCCCCATTCTTGCAGCATTTGCTTAAGCCCAGCAAGTAGCATAAAGACAGATCTGCAACTGACCTGTTGATTCCAACCTTGCTAGCTGTGATGGTGGAAAACAACCAATGGTCCAAACAAACCTAAAAAAGCACAATCTCTTCATGTTGGGCTCCAATTTTAGAAGTTACCACAGGCCTTCCTGATCAGCCGCTTGAAGTTATTTGCAGAGTTCCAGCCCCCTGGCTGCTTAGGTGTTTCCTAGTCTTGGGGAGAGCTTCAGCCAACAGAAGCTTTTCATACTCACTGTAACAAAGCCTCCCCCAAATAAGGTTAGGAAAGTGCTTCTGTCCTCACAGCACAAGTAACCGGAACTGAGAGCCTAGCAGAGTACGCATAATGTATTCTGGCATCACACTTCTGAGCTCTGAAGTCAGTTTTTGCAAGTAATGGGGAGGAAAAAAAATCAAAGACCAGAATGAAAGCTTAACATGGAATACAGTGCAAGCACTTTTCTTATTTCTTATGCCACTTACACTTAGAGATATTTGAACAAAGAGTTACTGCCTTTAAGGAATACTGAATGTATTTCTGTTAACAACTGCAGTTAATCATATACACAAGAAACCGAAGTCCAATTCACCTGGTAACTAAATTCACTTATGTCAAGAGAAATCCTGATATAATTCCCACACATCAATTAAATCATTGGCATATTGGTCCAAACATAGTACAGCTACTATGATTGAATATATTTGCAACCCAGTTACATAGCAAACATACTACTTATTTACTGAGTCCATAATGGAATTTTTATTTCTTTAGTTATTCAATTTTTATAGCCACCCCTCTCAGTCAAAAACTCTGGGCAAATTATACTACTTAAAATATCCAGCTTCATTTGAATATAACTTGACATACAATGAACATGCTATTCATAGGATTTAAAGTACACCCTTCTGAATATGTTATTTATGCCACTATTATTTATAGTGACAAGGATGATACTCTTCTCTTGCAAACCATTCAGGTACAAAAGACCAGGAATTCCAGTCCATTACTCAACTATTAAGATTCTGTTGAATCCTGTTCATGAATCTTGAAACTCAAGATTTGATAAAACTGCACTTCAGCCTTAAGTTGAGCATTACTGTAGCTTATGAATTGGTCAAGAGACAAATCTTATGAAATGCTTCCAAGATATTGTTTCACATAATACAAACGTAGCTAACACAACAAGCCAACAGTCCTGGAGGGCAACATATACTTAGATACGTAACCCTGCTGTGTTTTTTCAACAACTAATAAGCAAGTAAGCTATGCTTTTTGGTTAACATGCATGGATTATAGTAAGGGGAGTTCTTAGTTACTCAGTATTTTTTTAAGTATCACAACCATCATCCCACAGCCAGCCACCCATATTACTTAACTTTACACTAAAGTTACAGAATACTACTTACTCCCCAGCTCAAACTTAACAGATCAACTGTTATTATAAAGGGCAAAATACTAATGCATTTATCTGCCTGACCATGAGTTTTCATACATTTTTACCATATAGCTTAATATGAACTAAAGGCAACCATTCCTATACACAATGAAAGAGATCATGAGCAATATGCTTAAGTTAAACTTACTTCCCCTCCCACTGACCTGTAAGAATGTCTTTGTCATACAGCGAAGACAGAGAAGTCATATGCACGAAGAAATCACGGGTCTGAGGCACAAGTGTCAGCATCATAGCTTCCCTAATGCTGATTGCAGGTTAGGCCTCAAAACTAAGCAACGCACAGTATGGTAAGTGCTGCACTGAAATCCCACCACCAGGAGTGTGATGCCAGAATACCCCCATAGCAAGATTACACAGAAAGTCACCAAGTTAGATTATAGTTCTTTTTACCTACCTGTATGCAGGCGACAATGAGAATCTTGGAGCAAGCAGGAATACTACATCCAGGTCCTAATGTCCATTGCCACTTGTGGTACTACGTTCCTCACAGTTATGCACTGCAGAAATGCTGTCTAAGTGCTGTTACATAGTAGGCCACTACTTTTAAACAGTGTCATATTGTAGTCTCAAACTCCAGAGAAAAGCATGCTGCCACAAGTGGTTGCCAAGGAGATGCCAAGAACTTTTTAAAAACAAATATACCACAAAATACGCACAGAAACAGAAATTCATTTATTAAAACTAACAAGGATGTGGTTATAGCATGCTATGATTGTTAAACATGGGTAGACCCTTTAATTGGGATAACTTATGCATGACCTAAAGGCTTAATGGCATGCAGAAGTAGAATAGTTTCGCTTCTGCTCAAAAGGCATCATCTATGAATAATTCTAAACAAATATTTAAAATCCATTTAGAAAATAAAAGAATGGAACATTTGATTCAGGAAAACCTTCCAACAATTGGTTTGCTACTGAGGGAGTCCTGCTTGTTATCCTTTGAAGTCAGACTATCGTGCATATTTTTATATAAGCAAATTTGACAAGTTACTTGGTCCAGTGAAGCTTTAAGAATCTACTACAGCCCCTTGCTATTTCCTTCCCATTTTAACATCAGCCTAGTTTTTAGACAAAATGAAAACAAGAGATGAACCTTAGAAAGGAAATGGGACCATCAGCTTCCTTCACTCTTCCAAGATTACAGTACTACAAAAGAACATGGTTTAGGATATGTGCCAGCATTCTAAGGAAAAATGGCATGTAATCTGAAAAATAAACTGAAAATTAGTTTCCATTTCCAGAGGCCCCAGCACTGTCAATCTTGGAGTTTCCTACAGCAGGTGTCCCTGAACACCCTCTTGAGAAATGCAGAACTGAGCTCTACACAGCCCAGGACACAGTAACATCCACATTTAATATCACAAGGGCTTCTCTATATCAGCAGTCAATGCAAGAACAGTGGATTTTCTTCCCCCTTGGATGGTAACTTCTTGAAGATTCTGGGAATATAGCTCAATTCAACCACAACACTAAATTAGAGGCAGTCCAGCAACCTTGAGTATCAGCTGTTTACCATTCTTTGGTTTTCGAAAAGGTTACTCAGCACAAGCTTTTGAGCCACTCCATTTTGCAGAATTAAAGTAAGAAGTAACTGATGGCAGTGAAGTTTCATAGGCTGCAGTTATAAACATGTAACTGATTCTTCCTCAGCTTTAACACATTTAAAATAGGGATGGGGAACCACATGTGGCATTCTGGTTAACCCAAGCTACTCAAGGTAGCTTAGAGAAAATGTCAGCAGCTGAGAGAAGGAAAAACGGAGAACATCTGAAAGCAATCAGTTCTAACTTGCCAAATGCTACTTTGCCCCTCCCTCAACAACTTTCTGGGCAAAAAGGGAAAGTAAATACACCACCACCCAGAGAATTGAACTGTATTAACAGATTTAAAATGGTTCCCATTAGGGAGCAAAAAGGTTCCCCTCCCTTATTTAAAGGACTTAAAGCACCCAAAATTATTGAATGAAAAACCAACAGGATTAATCACAGAATGATCTCTGATCTGATTCATCTTCATTTTATCGAGCCATTGTACCTTTTACATACCAGGAAACTGGCAACCCAGTATTTTTAAGTACCAGTATAGAGTTCAAGACAGCTTGACTTCTTATAGTAGTTTAATAAATATGATTCAACTCTACCAGTCAACACCACAAGTTGGTACTATGTAGCCCAAGGAAAAAACTTTCCATTTTTAATGGTGCTTAGATTTGTCAGGCTTTAATCTAAACAAATTACTACTTTAATCCTGAAGCTTCAAAGGATACTTTCATCTCTGAATTTAAGTGAAGTTTCAATATTAAACATAATACACAAGTGCCCACCAATGCTCAAAGCTTTTGGATCAAAAACTGGTTAAATCAACAATGTTGCGAAATGTTTGGACTGCAACTTCCATAAAACTCAATATTGAATCAAGGACTCTGTTAAGATAAAACATCCAGTGGGCACTAGTATGCTTAATTCTAGCAAAAGAATTAGAAGTGAAATAGACCAACCAGATCTCATATTCTGAGTTATATTAGAAGAATGAGACACTGAATAACAAAGAAAATCATGCTGATTTACAGCAGCAGGAATAGAAATGTCCTTTGGAGAGACAACAGCTAATACTATTAGATTACCTGCCTTTACCCGTTCCTATCTCCTTAATTCAAAACTGAACTACATCATTTATTAAGTTAATGCTCTATTATTTCACCAAACTCCAGTTTGCTTCCTTATTGTAAGGAAGTTAAAATTCCAAATTATGTAAACCTGAATAATTATATTCAAAGATTTACAGAACAAAGTTTTTCTAAGGGTGAGACTTCATTGTTTACTTTAATAATGAAGTTCAATTAGATTTTAAAGTTGCACTTTAGAAAGTTGCACGTTGCACTTTATTAAAGTTGCACGTTGACATTTTAGATTTTATGGTAAGGCAGCATCCAAGCCATATGCACTGTGCAACACTTCAGATTTCATTTCAAGAAATGTATTGCCTTTTGGAAGTGTTATTTGCCCTCTATGCTCGGAAGTTTACGATAAAAGAATCTTGCTCCATTTAGTCTATTTATTTTAAGCACAGTAAAAAAAGTTTACACTTGGGAATTCAAATGGCACACAGTACATTGCCATCAAGGTAAGGGACATTATACATCAAAAAAAGCTAAGTTTAGAACACTGCATTACATAATTAGACTTTTTTTGCCCAGATCACTTATGAATTCTAGGTCATTTTAAGTTTCTAACATCCATAAAAACATAGCTTTCTTACTAAAATGCAAGAATTAAAAAAAAAGTAGTGTCTAAACAAGACAAATAAAACAAACTGGAATGAAAAATCTACAAGTCACATCTAAAATCGTGGCTTTTTGTTTGGGCCTTCATATTCTTCTCTCCCTCTCCCATAAGTTGCAGGAGTTCCAGGCCCCATTCCTCTAGGCCCCTGGCCACCTACAGGCCCCGCACCTCCCTGTCCAAATCGCTCAGGGCGCTATGAGAACAATTAAGAGTTCATTATGTGTAGTTGATGTCCATGTGTGTTAAGAATTTATTTTAGAAGGTTCCGCAGTCAACGTTCGTCGATACAATCACCATTGAGTCGATCCACAGGTACCGGGAACATAGAAAGGAAAAAAGGGTAATTTAATAATTAGTTTAATTTAATACATGTCTTGTGGTATGTTCCCAACTTGATCCATTCTCAAATGTCTGTTCCAGCAAACAGATTTTCCCTGAAGTGCTAAAAAGTCAAGCATTAGTATGGATTTGAACCAAGAATTCTCTCTGAAAGGAATTCTGGTTATCTGCTAAAATTAATTTCTAATCTATATTATCAGTGAACAAGGCACAACGAAGCCCAACAGGACTTCATAAAGCATCAGCCATCTTGTATAAAGCAGATGCCTAGTTAAAATGTGTAAGAACATGTCCTTGAATTTACTTAGACTAATGTCTATTTAAATGTTTTTCAAAAGCCACTAAACCCTATGAAAGTACAAGAAATATTATGCACCTGGTTAAATCACCCAGCCAAGACAAGAGAACCACTAAATGTTTGCACAATGTTGAGCTTCTTTAAAACACCTCCACTGCAGTAGAAGCCCTATGGCTTCAGTATAAGGATTAGCAAAGAGTCCATTATTATTTGGCAATTTCTGAATACATCAAACTGGTCTCGTCTGAATCCACCGAAGTCCAACCAGGCTGCAGTAAAGCAGACCAGTTCACTTGTGAATTTACCTGATCTTTCTTCATGTCTTGATTTACCAGGCACAAGGGAGGGTGTCATGAATCAAAGAAGTTGATGTTGATATTACTGGTACTCTTTGGGTAGCATAGAAACTAGATTTATATAGAAAAGATGTCCAGTGCATTCAAGCTTAACAACAGAGCCAATTCACTAAGCATAATTCCTCAGATTAGCTGTTATGAATCCTTTAACCAGATACACATGCAGATGTTCTTTGTGAAAGGCTCACACTCAATTTGCTCCCCAATAAGCCCACAAACAAAAGCCTAGATTCCAGAATACTACTGCCACAATCATCACAGATGAGAAAACATATGAATGAGCCCTTCACTGATTTGCATAAGTATCCAATCATGGAGTCACCAAGAGTCTGGAATTCTAGCATATAAGCAAGACTCCATCAGATTTCCTCTAACAACTGGCTTACAGTTATTAGACTGCCAATTTAAACTCCCAAAAGCCAAGTGCCATGAATGAACAAATTCCATATGGAGATAATTCTACTAAGTTTCTAAAGTTACATACTTTAGAAAGACAGCACATTGCTTCTGAAATGTCAGGCATTTTTTTGTAATGCCACCAATTACAAATGAGACATTTACTTGATATGCTACATTGTTAATTTTGAAAACGCACATCCAGGTTTTACCAGACTACCTATTTCAACAGAAGTCTCCTTCTACAGTCACATAGTCACAAGGCATCTTAAGAATCTGTGGGTGAATAAATGCTGTTGGTTTCTATGTTAAGTGACACTTGAGCTACAAGTAGCTCACCTCATTTAACAAAACTTGCAGTACAAGAGTAGCTTCCACCCTTTCCCCACCACTATTTTGTTAGATTAAACTCTGAAGGTAAATGTATACCACACAAGCAAAGATTAGACTTAATTTTTTCAGTAATGCTATTTACCAGTTGTACTACCATTATATTATTCCAAGATCACTAATCAGGCTTCACATATAATGTGAAATCAAGAATTTCTCTGAAGCCTACAAATACAGGAACAGGAACAGTAACAGTAAAGTTCAAAGTGCTTAGAGAACAAGTATACAGCTCCTAATAAGGCAAGATATGTCCCTGAATATTGGTTGAAGGATGACAACAGGAAAAAGTTACTGCTTTCATGGACATCCCCAAAGTTCTGGTTTACCACTTTGGGAATAAGATGGATCTTTACTTTGATCCAGCAGCTCTTTCTGTGAACAGGAAACTTAAGCAGCACCTAAGCATTATAATCAAATTAAATATTATTTAAAAGTCAACAAGCAACTTGCTCAAGAAACAGACTGCTAATGACTTGCCTACCTAAAGAACTGCTTCTTTCTTCATTATGTGTCAAATGTCAAGGCATACAATGAAATATGTAATTTGCATCTTTCTCTACCTGTGACTAATACATTACATTAACAAGTAGTAAAAGTATAGTGTAATTATATTTTTAGGCTGGAAAAGTGTTTTCCTTTATTGTATACACATTTTTATGCACCACAGTTAATTCAAGTTCAGAAAGTGACACAAGACCATTTCTGCTTGTTAAGCTAACTCAACAGAAATGTGTGTAGGGGGAGGTTTCCCCAGGCAGATTGTTAGATTACATAACTAAAGATTCCTTTCAAGCTTAGCCAGACAACTCCCAATCCAACTGATCACAGGCAGGTCTGATAATATCCACTGCAGAAATATCTGAGCAGACCTGTTATTATATTGACAAAGGCTAGATTTAGCTTTATGTTCCTCTATAAGCTTCTTGCTAACAAACTGCTGGAAAAGGGAAATCTGTCTTAAAATGTAGGTTATCTGGAATTAATGCAAAAAATTTTTTAGAATTGAAGTCAAGCTGCCACAGGATACGTTACCATATCATTTCCTATCATAGAGCCACTCATAGGTGTTTGTCCAACTCCAGGACTGGTCTCATAGCCAAGGCCAGTGCCACCTGGTAAAGGTGGGAATTTCTGAGCAGTTGTACCATAGGGATCTATGGAAAAAAAAATCAAGTGATAATGCATTGTATAGATGCAATAATTTACGCATGCTAGTTTAATTGGAAAGCTTTTTTACCTCCCATGTTCATTGCATTGGTACCACCCATTCTCATGTCTCTTTCTCTCTGCAAAGACAAACAGACGTTTTTAAGAAAAAGTAAACCACTTAATAGCTCTGTAATAATCTGAATTAGAAGCTAAGAGACAATGACTTCTAATCCTATCTTAAGACACAAAAGCCAGCAGGATGACCAGCTCCTGGAGAGCAGGTGCCAGTCCTGCATGACCCATATTTACATCATCAACACTGGGAAAAGCCTTTTAAATAAATATAAAAATAAAACTTATCCCTAGGGAACAAGGGATATCCCTAGGGAACAACATAAGATTCAGGCACCTGGGCAACTAGATTACTGGGATCCTTCCAGCCCTGACTTACAGGGTCCATGTAACCCATTCTAGTATAGCTTTCTTCCCTCTGTCTTCTCATTTGTTCTTCCATCTCACGTTGACGGATCATCATCTCTTCTTCCCGTCTACGCCGTTCTTCTTCTTGCCTGAAAATACCATTGCTCCTTTTTAATTTGTATTTTAAAGACTTGAATAGCGTACTAATTTATTTTACCACAAAATTATCATACATCACTGAAACTAAGCACTAAACCTTCAAAATAATTAAATACTATAAAACAGCCCTCATGAATTACAAAGCTACAAAAAAAAGTCTCCTAGGAGACAAGGCAGAACAAAATACTGCACTGATCTCTGGTTGCCCACAACTAAAAATCTTGCACTTAAATACAGGATTAATAGCAACAGAGATAATCACAAGTTACCTCAATTGCATTTCTTTTCGTTTCTGCATCTCTTGATTGTGCAGTTCCTCCATGCGTCTCAATTCCTCCTGTCGCCTCATGAGATCTGTTAAGTTAAACTTCTGCTTAAAAACATGACAGTTTCTATACAACCAAAAAGAATCT
>JANHZU010000178.1:198070-213663 GCA_032468055.1 Acrochordus granulatus
AAACAAAATGTCTTGACCAGCCATTGGAAAAAAAATGTAATGTTAACACTAGTCACAGTTTTAAGCTTGAAATCAGCACACCTACTAAAATATTGCTGATGATAATTATACAAGAATATGACAGTAATTTGTAAGGAAATACTGCAAAGCGTATTATGGACCACTACGTATAAACTGTCTGGTATAATCATCACCATTACCTCATATTCTCAAAAGCCATTTTGCACGATTAAATATCCTTCACTAGGATATTACTTCAACATCTCTAAAAAGGAAATCACAATTCTAACACATTATGCCATTATGTTATGCAGTACATCACCATTTTTCAACATTCAAAAATATGCAACTTTATATCTATGCTTGCAATCATAATAAAGATATTGCACGAAACAGTCAATCTATAGTTTGAGACTCACTTTGGCAGAAACTGAAAAACTAAAAAAATGCTAAGAACTCACTTTTCCAGGCCATCACAAGTGCCACTGCTAATATTCATATGACCCTACCATTAGAACAAAATAGCCCACAAAATAGTTCCTTGTTAAAGGAACAACAGATCATGTGTAATTTGGTTTGTATGACCCACTGACACCTTTCATGGCTTGTGTGGTTTAGGATTAGCTGCATCAGCAAATCATGCTGTATACAGGACAGTATACTGTACATACTGTTCTCTGTAAAAATAGCTATTTATGATTTAGTCACTGAATCCAGTTATAGCAGAGAAATGGACAATGTTTTGTGAAGCCTAGACTTTTCAGAATGCACATATCAAACTTCAATAAAAGTGAAAGAGCAAGGATTATTTTGTGTTATTAATTATATTTCTAATCCTACAATGTTGTTTGCCTTAAGATTCAACCCCTGTGGCTGACCAAAGTTCCAAAATGAGGACAGAGATATATGAGCAAACTTGGAAGCTCTGCTTCCTCACCTCTACCATAGCACATACTATATAGAAGTTTATGCTGCCTTTTTTACATAAAACTCAAAGGGACAATCATACCTAACACTCCTTCCTCATTTTTCCCCACCACAAACCTGTGAGGTGAACTTGAGAAAGTTTGACAAAGGTACCTAAAAGGACCTAAATCAAAACATGAAATTGGCTCTCTCTACACCCACGCAAAAGAGCCAGTTTGCAGTAGTGGTTAAGATATCAATCTGGATTGTAAATTCTAGTCCTACCTTAGGTACAAAGATGACGTTGGGCCAGTCACTTCCTCTCAGACCTAGAAAAGAGGGAAGGGCAAAGCCACGTCTTCCACAGTAGTTCCCGCAAGGTTTTTCCATAGTATTTTCCACTGTCTCCTTCCAAGAGCTGAAAGTGTGCGACCCGCACAAGATCACCAACCCTAATGACTAATTCCTGCAGTCGCCTGGAATCAAAAAGCGAATCCAAGGTGCGTGCACACCCGCAGGACGTCAGCGCACTAACAGCCACGTCATGTGTGATCCATAAGGTCAAGTACACTTAATCATTTTAAAACATGGCTAACAAAAACCAGAGCTTGCACGCAACAAGGAACACTACCGCCCGCATCAACGCTGCCAGTTGTACGAAAGAACCCGACCCTTTTCCCTCAAAACTAGAAGCGCGCCGGGACCGCACAGCAATCGCTCAACCGTCCGCCGCGACTCCCGGGGAAGCCGCCGCCGCCGCCCTACGCCAGAGTCCCGAAGATATGGCTCTCGCGCACGCGCAATGCCGCGGCCAAGATGGCGGCCAAGAGCGCCCTCGGGGAGCGCGCACGCGAGAAAGAGAACGCCGACACCGGCGCCATCTTGTATGAAGGCAGGCCCGGGAGGGGCCTTGGCGGGACTGCTTACCTCTGCGTCGGAGACCTTCTCTTCGCCCGTGCCCTGCTGCGGCAGCGCCGGATGCTGGTGCTGCTGCGATGGATGCTGATGCTGGCTCTGCCCGCCGCGCCTCTCACCGCCGCGGTGCTGCTGACCAGGCCCGCCGCCGCTCTTGGAGCCGCCTCCTTGCTGGGGTCCTCCTGGGCCTCCCTTCAGGCCACCGGTGGGCCCTCCTCCGCCTCCGGGAGACTGCCCGGGCCCCTTTTTGGAGCCGCTCTGCCCGGAGTTTTGGCTCGGCGGCGCGTTAGGCTGCTGCGGAGGCTGCGTCTCCCCGCCTCGGCCACCGCTCTGAAGCCCTGAAGCGGCGGCAGGAGCCGAGCCAGAGCTCGGTGTGGAGATGGAGGAGGCGGAAGACGAGGTCGACGGCGGCGCGCCGACCTGATTCTGGTTCGGCCCCAAAGAAGGCGACGAGGCCGCTGGGCTGGAGGAAACGGAGGCCGCGGAGGAAGGAGGGGTGGAGGCCGAGTTCGGCGGCTTGGCGGGCTCCGGCTTTGGAGGGCCGCCGAGGCCGCCGCCCATATGATGGTGGCCGCCGCGCGATTGCCCCATGCCGCCCGCCATGCCCGGCGGCGGCGAACGGAAGTCGTGGTTGCCGGGGAGGCCTCCCCGGCCTCCGCCACCACCGCGTCGGTGGAAGCCGCCTCCACGGCTACGAAAACGGTCTCTCGACATGGCGAATATGGTGGCGGTTGAGATGGCGCCTGACGGCAACACGACGCTTTCCCTCTTCAGAGTCCAACCAAAGACAAAATGGCGCCGGTCGCAGAGATTTAAAAAACGGCCTCACGGCCGTCTTTGTCTCACCCTTATATAGCTTCGGCGAACAGGCGCAGCCCCCGCCTTTCCGGCTTGCTTTCCCCCTCCCCTTCAAGTGAACCAATCGAAAAATTGATCCGGACAGATTGACAGCTTCGCGAACGAATCCTTTCTCATCTGCCCTTGAGGCAGGAAGGGGGGGAAGGCGGCCGCCTCCAACCCCGTTTGTCCAATCGCGAGGCGCAGTATAGAGAAGAGCGACAGTCTTTTTATACAATAGGTACTCGAAGATGGGATAAAGGACGAGAGAAACTCCTTCACCGATTGGATCATTTGGTTGGGCTGGGGATGAATGGGAGGAGCCCTAAAGGGTGCGCATTGTCTCGCCTCGGAGAGAAGCCACGTGGGCTGGCCTGCGGGAATGGCTGTTCCGCGTACCTCGAGCTTCATCCCTTCTCAGTCTCAGAATTTCCTCCCTCCGTCCCTCCCTCCCTCCTTCCTTCCTATTCAGTCCCAGAATTTCCTTCCTTCCTATTCAGTCTCAGAATTTCCTCCCTCCCTCTCTCCTTCCTTCCTATTCAGTCCCAGAATTTCCTTCCTTCCTATTCAGTCTCAGAATTTCCTCCCTCCTTCCTTCCTATTCAGTCTCAGAATTTCCTCCCTCCTTCGTTCCTTCCTATTCAGTCTCAGAATTTCCTCCCTCCTTCGTTCCTTCCTATTCAGTCTCAGAATTTCCTCCCTCCCTTCCTATTCAGGCTCAGAATTTCCTCCTTCCATCCTATTCAGGCTCAGAATTTCCTCCCTCCCTCCTTCATTCCTTCCTATTCAGGCTCAGAATTTCCTCCCTCCCTCCTTCCTTCCTATTCAGGCTCAGAATTTCCTCTTTCCTTCCTTCCCATTCAGCCTTAGAATTTCCTTCCTCTTCTATTTTCTTATTATGAAGGTGTATTTCCTTTCTATGAACGACATTCATTGATTTAGATTTATCTCTCCAGTTCGCTGTGCCCACTCCTGGGCAGCCACATATTTAAACCCAGGGAAAAAAAATAAGTATTGAGCAAAGAAACTAAAGGCAGGAGATAGGAAATACCGTGATCTCTGGTGTCACCACTGTGCCCCAAGCTGACCCCGTGTGCCGCAGCCTCCTCGCAAACCTCGCAGTTCTGTGGAGCCTTTTATATGCCTGTGCACAATGTTGTGATGTCTTTGGGCATGCAGGAAAAGATGGATTTTGCCTTGCAGCATCACAATGCAACATTTCACCTTTTTGATGTCCTGGTTGAGATTGGGTGCTTAAGGCAACAAACAGCCCTCCGAGGTGGATGAATCTTAGGGTCCTATCATAAAACTGGTTCAAACTGCCATACTTGATGTCCCCATCTCAAAACACCAAATGCTGATTTTTTGCCTTCTTTTCCTTAAAATAACCTGAAATTGATCCAGATTGGCAATAAATAAGTCTTTCATGAGAAGCTGTGTCATGCCAAATTGAAGAAAAAACTTTTTTTTTCCTTTAAGCAGAACTGCCAATGTCATGCATATTTGTTGGCACAATTAGAAATATTTTTAGCTTCTGTTGTCTCTTCTGAGATTATAAATCTTGCCAAATTTCAGATGATGAAATTTGAGGGGGTCACGCTATTTACAGTATTCAATAACAACCCAAGTTAATATTGATGTTACAAGTACAATGAAAAAGGCCTGATATAAAATGCTGAAATAGATATGATTTCAGGAATGATGGTTTATTTATTGCTTTTATGTTTAATAGCATCCTATAATACTGTTTATTTTCAATCCACCAGAGACTTTTGTATCAATCTATGAAAAGAGTTCTTGTTGTGCCCACACCCTTGATCTATAGCAGTATTTCCCAAATATAGCTACTTTAAGACATGCAGACTTTAACTCCCAAAATTCCCCACCCTGTTTAGGACATCTATGGTTGGGTTTTCCTCCAATTTTCCTTTTTTAAAGTTTCCTTCATATTCTGCATTTTTTGTATCATCAACTTCCTCTGTTTCAATTTAGTATACTGGTTTAAAGTATTTCTTTAAAAGATCTGCAAATACTGTGTTTTAGTGCACAAAGCAAAGTACCAAAATCGCACTGCAGCACTTCTCATAATCTGTTTGGAATGGTCTTTATCAATTATATATAATATGGCATTCCTCGTTTAACTTGCTCAGATTTGTTATTATCATTCATTAAAAAACTTAACAATTGGCTCAAGGTCACCCCCAATCATCCTGGTCAAGGGAAAATTGAACCTGAGTTCCTAGTCTAGTTCTGGTTTCAACCATTAAAAAGAACCAGATTCTGCCAGCTGTGAGTTGTGGGATCTCTAACTCATCCCCACATAACAGGCTTTCCATTGCTGCAATCAACAAGATGGAAAGGGTGCTGTTTTGCATTTCTAATGCTATTTAGTGTATTCCATGGGCTCCTCCTAGGATTTTTAGCTGTTTTGGCCATGCCACTTGCATTCTCACAATTCTCATACTGTCCTTCTCTTGCAGCACATATTGACTTGGGATTATATGGAGGCTGGGGTAATGCTGACACTGCCTGTTACATTGTTTTTTGCCAGAATAAAGGCATGTACATAGGTGTAAGGATAATCAGGAAAGAGACTGCTGTATTCTTTTTGCAAACCTTCCATTGTGCTTGACTTCTCACTTGAGTTATCTGAGGGTGGGTCTAGCACATTTCTGGAAGACCAAAAATGCCGGTGTTCAGAAACAGCCTTAATGACAAGCCACTGCAACAGAGAAGTGTTAGCCTGTTCCTCAACCAAGTTGAATGGCTCCATCCCAGATACACAAGCCCATCTAACCTCATGTTAAGGAAGCAGTTGGTGGTTGCTTTTCCTCCTGGCACATGACAATTGCAGCCAGAAGAATCCACAAAATTCTGCCCTTAAATTGTCCTGTATTAAAACTATCAAGTCAGCACCAATGGAAGCCTTGTTCCTGAGACTGTGCAACAATCTGTTGACCTACTTTTCTGACATTTCAAGGTCAAGAGGGATGCACATTTAGAGAGACATGAGGAAGAGTCCTATGATTCCAGAAAGCCCTTCTTAGCTTCAGAGCAAATATTCCTTCAAAATCTGGACTGAAGAACTGGGGTAGAATACAAGCTCATACACAAAAAGGTTGATATCTTCTCCTGAGAACGATAAAGACTCTGGTCTGCAATGCAGTAGAATCACTGCCAGATAATGCTGATAATGCAGAAATACACAGAGTAATGATTCTTACAGTACAACAACACATTTTATACTCTTAAGTATTATAAAAGTCAAAACATTCTTGATAGATGAATTCAACACTTATCAGTGGGCCATAGTGAGGAGCTAAATAATAAAAAAATAAGTCCATGCAAAATAAGTCAGGCATTGTATATCCATTTAAGTGAAATCCAGACTTGTTGATTGGACAATATTTCCCATAATTCCCAACCAACATCCCAACTGGGTTGTGTGTTGTGCTTAAGACCTGCAATAAGAAGGAAAGAATGGCTGGATTCTCATCTCACATTTAGAATGTAGATTATTTCTTTTGGGGTTTTTTGGCTTTGGTGGATTACTTATTTGAAACAAATTTTGGCACAGAGATGTATAAATATACTTTGTAAGTCGAATTGCCTCTGTCAGTTTCTAAGACATAATCAAGTACAAATCTCCAGTTTGCCATTAGATGGAAGCAAAAGGGGTGTAATTCTTTACTACCTTCTAGTGGTCATCCAGATTTTTGCAGCCCAGATCTGATAAACCTAAAATACTTGCAAATTTGTATTTAAATTTAATTATTGTAATTTCCTGTCATAAAGAAGGAAAATCTAAAAGCAGCTCTATCTTTATTTGTATGTTTGCTTTCAAAAGATACTTATACTTTCCAAGACCATCCAAAATCTTTCCAAGACCATCCAACAATCCAGTGATCAGGGAAGGAAGGAAGGAAGGAAGGAAGGAAGGAAGGAAGGAAGGAAGGAAGGAAGGAAGGATTATTCCTAAAGTTTCTTAGAAGAAGGTATAAGCAAATGAATTTAAAAAATTCACAGGTTACAGGGCTAAAATAATGCTAATAGGAAACTGCTTTGTTGAATTATTTCCCATGGAGAAATTTTTTTAATGATTTTGGAAAACTGGAAAATTAAAAGGAAAAAAATAAAATAACTTCAACTATGAAGTAAACATTGCAAAAACTTTGCAAAGTTTCTTTAAAAAGGCAGCTGGACTTTAATTACAAGATTTTATTGGCGATGTTTCACCTTCTATCTAGAAGATATTTTCAATCCTTCTAAAAATGAAAAAGAATGTTAGGAAATATGTACATTTCTAGATATGTACATTTCTAAAAAGGGGTGGAGGTAAGATGAGAAAACATCTTGATTAGACTTTAAATCCTTCAATAAATCGTGATGAAGGAATCAGATTCCAACTACCTTTGATTTATAAAACATGTTAAATCATTGGCAAAAAATAGAACTATGCAGGAGGCTCTGAAATGTCGTTATGCTGAAAGGCAATCAGGTTTTATTACCCAATAGCCCTCTGTTTATTTTCCTATGTGAAAACCTTTGATGTTTCTGCATCCTTCCCCCCAAACCCCTTCCTTTTGTTAGGAACTTTTCACTCTGTTTTAACTGGCTGTGTGTAACCTTGCTATGTTTTCTCATCTTGCCCCCACCCCCTTTTTAGAAATGTACATATTTCCTGACAATTCTCTTTCATTTTTAGATGGATTGAAAAAGACTTCTGGATAGAAGGTGAAACATCTCCAATAACTTCTTGTAATTAAAGTCCAGTTGCCTTGTTTAAGAAACTTTGCAAAAAAAATTTGCATTTTACTATTTATCATGACCTGGATTAATGAGAATATTTATAGACAACTTCCACTATGGGGCCACGTCTGTTCATGATTTGAGAAAAAAAATCCAGGCTGCACATGGATGACCACCAAAAGGCAGATGATCCTAAACTTCCGTGAATCTTGCCCTGGCTGAACTGGAAAGAAATGCCCATCTGCTCTTTGCAGCACTCATGTTTTGTAAGAGAGCTATGTGCATTCACATCCTTGGAAGATAAGCCTGAAGGCTGCTCTTCAACAAAATGGATGGTCCTTCCAGAGAGGAACTTGTGTTTTCCTACAGCCATAAGCTTTCCAACCACTAGGTGTCTCAAAGTACAACCACAGGAAGTGATGATGAAAAATTGTAGGCTTTCCCCTGCACCAATTTGGAACAGTTTCTTGCATCTGCATAAAGCGTTCTTTTACCAGTCATCTCAACTCTTTCCCACAGGTCCACCTGCCCTGCAGGGCTGTTTTAGCCTTTGTTTGGAGAAACAAAATCCAGTGGTCTTCTAGAGGGAAAGAAAGAAGCAAAGCTCATTAGTCAGTTGCTCATTCTTCTACGTGTTTGTTTGTTTAAAGAGTCCATTGTAGTGCATTATAATTATAATCACATTGCAAAAGGGGAGATAGTTTCTGCGGTCTTGGTTGGCCTAGCTCCCCCTTTAGCTGCCGTCTTGCACTGAAGGAGCCCTAGGCAGCTTTCCCCAGTTAAGTGCCCTTCTTGAGAACATAACCAAGCTGGACTGGTGAAGCCTGAAGAATGAATTTGAGGTGGCCTATGGAACAGAAACAGGGAAGGAAAGGATTTCTTGCTTTCTCTTCAGAGAATTCAACTGGAGAATCAAGCATATGTCTGTTTTTGCAGAAATAAGGAAAAACTGGCGATCCTTCATCCAAACCAACGAAGGCAGATGATATAGAAGGTTTATTTTAGATAATGGATGTTTTTGTATTTGTCTTCCCCATGCTTAACCTGGTGGAATTAATCCAAATATCTACACTTGAGTAACACATGAAAACATGAAGAAAACAAGGGGGCAGATGACACCAGATACATCAAGGCATAACAAACAATATTCATGTCATTAGCATAACTAGATCACAGTGTATATAATATCAGGCTTCCACCCAATACCTATTCCTTCTGAGATCATCTGCTAAACTAAAATATGGATAGCTTAAGAATAGTATAGAGGGTTTTGTGAACACAGCCTGGGGAACAATTTGGGGGGTGCTGCTAGAGTCATCTCTGCCAGTAGAGAGTGAGAAGCACCTCTTACTGGCTTCAGTTGGTATATCAGTGATATTCCTCTCTAGACAATGGCAACCCGCCTACAATTGACTTGGAAAAAACAGATGGTGCAGCATGAAGCAGCTGAGCTCATGAGTGGGATCCCTAACTATGAACATATTATCTTGTGCTAAAACAACTACAACCACAGAAATCTTGCAACCCTTTGTGCCTGGGCTTTCTCATTGATGGTGTTTACTCTCGTAGTTTAAAAACCCTAATCTATAGTTTACAATCCACAGTAGTTTGGCTCAAGCTATATACTGAGAAGCAAATCAATATAAGGACAGTATATCATACTGGAATTTAGTGGCATCCATGTCATAAGACTTCCTTCCTTGCAGCCTAGACTAGAAGCAGTTAATCCCAGAAAGAAGAATGTAAGGATGCTGATTTATTGGAAGGAAGGCAACAAAACAAGAAATCTAGCCAGTAGTCCTAATTTCAAATTAAACATCTATTTACAGTATAGTGAATTTAGGGTGGCAAACCCTTCTCCATTTCCTCCCTAGACAGAGGGTTGGAAGACTGCCTCTTTAGTAAAAAAAAACAACAGTCTGCTCTTTGTCTTGATAGCTATCATTTCCACTTGTCTTAGAAGCAACTCTCACAATAAATATGAACCAGCCACAGGTGACCATGGCAACTGCCAAGGGAAACCGTCATGAACACTCATATTCTTGGAATCTCCCCTCCCTTCCCAAAGAAGACTGATGCTCAAGTACGGACTGACCTCAGTCTTCTGCTTCACCATCTGTCACTCTCTCTGCAGGTCTCATTCACTTTATTCTCTCTTTCAACCCCTGCAGGTGACACAGGTGCTGCTGGGGTGTATATAGACCCCAAGGGTTACAAGCATACATGTCCCAGTCTCTGACTCCATCATCTGTTTCATTTGGGGATTTTTGTAAACTGGGTTTTGTTCCCCAGTGTGCAAAATAAACACACAAATCTCTCTTGGGTCAAAACAATATGGCTTTACTAAGCATTTGCAAATGGGTGAACTCAACAGCACAAAACATGTGCAGGTGAATCACACACGAGTTACAGATCTCAGCATAAATTTATACAATTTATGCCTGTCCACCAGTCCCTCCATCATGCTCCCAATTAATGGAGACATATGTTTACAGGTTTTCCGGCCACTTATTTTAATCCCAGCGACTTATTAATTTCCTTAATTATTACTCCGCTCCCTTCTCCCTGGAATCCACATCTTTTTGAATTTACATCCTGTCATTGTTCTAAATCAGGAAAGGTTAAACAGAGTACCATCATGGCCACACTTACGTTAAGCTAACATAGGTTAAAAATAAATAACTTTATTCTTATTTCTCACACCAGAATGATCTGATCTGCAAAATTCCCAAATCGTTTATGTCTATGTATGTTCTCATTAATCCAGGTCATGTCTTGTAGCAAAATTGCAAAAAAATATATTTTGCAGATCAAATTTAAAAAGGCAACAGAACTTTTATTTTTCAGATGTTACAGAGAAACATTTCAATTCCCATCCAGGACACTGAAAAATGTCCTTTTTAAGTTTGATTTGCAAGATTTTTTTGCAATTTTGCTACCAAATGGTTTAAGTTTTAGTTTCAGAAGATGCCATGAACTGTATCTTCATTATACTGTACATTATAAATGAGCAGGGTGAAAACTTGCTTTGCATGTCATATGGTTAGACAAGTAATGAGATTCAGATGCTATGGTTAATCAAGATTTACTGTATAAACTACAGGTAGCTGGGTTTTTACTGATAGATGAAATTTTTTTTTCAATCATTGACCAATATAAGTACAATCAGTAAAACAAAACAATAGAAAACTATTTCCTGACAATAAGAACTATTAGCAACCATTTGTGGAAAAAGCTTACATGTAATGTAACAAAACTTTGCTACTTTTACAGAAATAAACTTATCTTGATTGTTTAACAGATAAAAGCTATCAGAGTGCCCAGAAATACATATAATAAAAGAGGGATAATCAACTGGTGGAAAACGTCCCTGTAGAACCGGCTATACAGGATAACATGAGCTGGATTTTATTTCTTGATTTATTTAGTACATTCATATAGCTTCCCATCTCTGATCAGTGTACAAAGTTAAAAAAAGACAAAAAGCAATATAACCAAATAACCAAGACCATAGTAACAAAAAACATTAAAAATTAACAATAAAAACCATTAAAAACCTAAACTGCTGGTTCATCTGATCCGTCTCATAGAATATGTAGCAACCTACAGCAACTGAATTCATGCAAGCATGCTGAGCCAAAATGAACAACCCACATGATTTAGCATAATCTGTGAATATAATCGGGGCTTTCACATTATATTAAATGCTAGATTGCTTAACTGCAACTTGCTAAATAAGCCAGCATTAATCTCTTACAACATGCAACAGCAAAAATCATGGCTTGAATTTCAATGACTGAGTTTCTACTACAAACTGCAAGCAAAAACAAACAAGCCAACTTGCGTAATGTGTGAGCCAGCCATTGGATATTTTGATGGCTCTGCCATCATGAACAGAATTACCAGCAGGTTCGTCCTCACCCAATCTTACTAGGCCTGGAGGACTGCTCCATTGCCAACTTTTTGGAAATACAGGTAATTGTTGACTTACAACCACAATGGGACAAGAACTTTCATTGCTAAACAAGGCAGTTGTTGAGTGAATTGCACCCAGTGTTATGACCTTTTTTGCCATGATTGTTAACTGAATCACCATGGTCACTAAGTGAATCCAGCTTCTCCCATTGACTTTGCTTGTCTGAAGTCAGCTAGGAAGATCACAAATGGCAATTGTGTGACCTCAGGATGCTGCAACTGGCATCATAAATCCATGTCAGTTGCCAAGGGCCCAAATTTTGATCCTGTGAGCATAGGGACACTATGACAGTCGTAAGTGTAATAATGGTCATAAGTCATTTTTTTCAGTGTCATTGTAACTTCAAATGGTCACTAAACTAGTGGTTATAAGTCCAGGGCTACCTATATGTTAAATTCCCTTCACTTTCCAAGGTAAAAAAAAATAAAGGTTTCCCCTTTCAATCATGCCCGACTCTAGAGGCAGTGCTCATCTCCGTTTCATAACCAAAGATGCTTCCGTGGTCATGTGGCCAGTATGACTAAACGCCAAGGCACATGAAATGCTCTTACCCACTACCAATTTAGGTGGTATCTATTTAGCTACTTGCTTTTTGCGTGCTTTCAAACTGCTAAGTTGGCAGGAGCTGGGGCGAATAACGGGAGCTTACCCCATGACATGGCGCTTGGATCTCAAACTCGGGCTGCCAACCTTCCATCCAACAAACCCAGCATTTTAACTACTTGGCCACTGATTCCCTAAGGAAGCTTCCCTCATTATCCAAGGAAGTCTCTTCAATCTCCTGCTTCTGGACAACAGCCCAGTTATAAATGGTGAGGGAAAGAGCAGGATGAGTCCTGGGATATATTCATTTGCTAATATTTCAGGCAGGGTTGGAGGTTAAAATCTTCAATGCCAGGAATTGACTTTACCATGGTCAGAAAGATGGTTCACTGGGACAATAATGTCATGGCCTAGATGGGATATGGGTAGGATTTCCTATTTTTCTCTAGGGTTTTAAGACATAGTGGGGTGGAAGTGAAATAGATGGGGGTTCTTTGCATTTTATCTGCAGTGTCTTATTCTACCCAGTACTCATATTTTTCCAATCTTGGCTAAGCATAAACATTTGTACAGGATCAGTTCCTGTTAGTACGTTGTCCAGGAGACCACTGGAAAATCCCAGGGCTGTAGACGAGATCATGAAATTGCATGAATTATCTCAGAAAGAGGCAAAAGCAAACCACTTCCATATTGTTGCCAAGTGAACAGGGATGTGTTTATGAAGCCACAAGGAGTAGAACTTGACTGGAGAGGATTTTACATTAATCCTCCTGTTTTTATGAGGTCAGTCCTTACTTGAACACTGTTTTTATGGGGTTTCTGCCTTAGAATGGTAAGAAATCATGATTTTCAACCATTGTTGAAAATCATCAAGGCATGAAGAAGCTTCAGAAGCCGTTTTATAAAAAAGTATTATTCTTTCTGACACTGCAGTATATCAGTACCATACATGCACTTGTGTTTTCAAGAGGGAAAATGGGAAAAATGCTAAAAAGGTTTGGAAATTCAAAGTTAAATGAATGCATTTTTTTTAAAAAGGAATCCTTTTCATTGGCTATTTCAGGGTAGGAACAGTGGATGCTCGTTTTAGTGCTTTGGCCCCTCTTTTGCTTCACTGCTGAACAGTCAGCTGGGTGATTTAACAACAAAAGAAACTGTACAAAAATCTACATGCATTCAGTTCTGGCTGTTGCAGACTTTTTGGATCAGCACCAAAAGTTGGGACATGATTTAGTGTCAAAAGCAATGAGAGAGAAAGAGAGATCACCATTCAATCCAAAGTCCCGCAATAGTTTCAAGAGGCTCTGTGTTTGAACAAAATTTTTCTACTGAGAAGATGCAGGATTGACTGAGGGTGGAAGACAGACATGTATTCTCTTTCTGCATTAAGACCTGGCTTCATTTGCATCAGGATAATTATGCAGCTGCCAGGCTTCCTCTTCCTAGAATGCATAAGGCTGAGCTGAAAGGAAACGGAATCTCTTCTTCTTAAAAGTTCCATCCTGCTTTGTTCCAGCCATTGGTAGAGCCAGTTTATCTGGAAACAGTGATGGGACAAGGAGAAGTTGTGCTCATTTCAAAAAGAAGGAAATTTGTATGGGAAGAGAAGTTAAATTTAGTTAACTTATGCCCAGCACATTTCAGGTAATCATTCTTTGTCTCCTCCTCCTCTTGTTCTTCTTCTCCTCTACCCCCCACCCCGCTTCCCCTCCTCAACCTCCACCTCCACCTCATCATTTACCAACCCCTTAATTCCTAATTATTATAAGACAGCAATCTACAGAGAGCAACTGTATTCCCAATAGAAACAACAGTGGGAAACACAATTGTCTGAATGCTAACTCTGCAAAATGGAGTGGAATTAAAACATGCTGTGTTTTGATATATTAGATAGGTCTCATTTCTTCTGAATCCAGAGCATAAGTACAACCAAGTCTCTCTTCCCCATTTAGGATTAAAGGCAGATCAAGAAAAAGTTCAAATCCTGGAATAAAGCATGGACAAACTTGTAAGAACTTGAACATGGCCTATGTTCAACTTCTCACAACTTGAGAATTGACTCAGGTTTTGTAGAACTAGCCAGGAAGATGCACTGAGTGGGTCTACTCCCTCCACAGTTCTATGGGCACTGTCCATTTGCAAGCCTTCCAAAGATCTCATTACTTCTGACAGCAAAGAACAGACTTAAAGTCCACTTAACCAGATGCATACTGTATTATCCAGAAACTGAAGCATTCTTGATACAGAATAGGGAACTGTAAAAAAAAAGTCTGAGGAATGCAAGAGGTTGGTTTAAAGATGTAGATAATTACCTATAGACTGTGACCTTTAGAAACGATGATAACAACAACATGGATAGTAAAAGATGGGGCATAGTGGCACAAGCAGTTAGACACTGGGCTTGTCAGCTGGAAGGTCAGCAGTCCAAGTTTGAGACCCAAGCACTGCTGTGCAACAGGGTGAGTTCCTGTTGTCTGCCCCAGCTCCTGCTGACCTAGCAGTTCAAAAGCATGAAAAAATGCAAGTAAATAGTACCATCGTAGGTGGGAAAGGTAACAGCATCTATGCACCTTGGCCTATAGTCATGCCAGCCATGTGACCATGGAAATGTCATTGAATTCTGGCTCTTTGGATAGGAAACAGAGATGAGCACTGCCCCCAAGATGAAGATAATTATTTATAGACTATGGCCATTTGTAAAACAGTGACAAGACATGGATAGTAGGGATACACTATTTATTTCTGAAGAAATTCACTAGAATCCAAAAAGTGCATGCCATCCATTTTTTAATCATTCAGCTGTTTAATGATGGCTGTTTTGTCCAAAACAGACATCATATGGCAAGCCCTGAATTTTTTTCCAGAAAGAGAAGCAGGTGTTTCTTCATTGTGCTCTTAATACTGGGGACTCTCAATGTGGAGCTGGTGATCACTAAAAGTCCCTTGACTCCCAATGAAAATGTATTCCATCAAAGTGCTGCCACACTTAGGGTGTTTTTCCCTAAGCACCTTTCCAGGGATATCCACACAGATGGTCCAAAAAGTCAAGATAACAGCTGTGACGATGCAGTCAAATCTCAGTGGTTCTTATCAAACAGTCAATCTCTTGTCAATCTGTATTCGCACTACTAGAGCTCCCATCTAGATTTATTTGCCCATCCTGTGTGGATACTTCTGCACCCTCCAAATGTGTGAAATTCAACTTCAAGATAGCATGGCCAATACAGAATTCTGGGAAGTACACAAATCCAGAGGGTGACTAAATGGGAAAAGTCTGGCTTAGCTGATCTTTTGATTTCCACCTTCCATGGAGCTGTAGAACTTAGAGGCTGAAAACAAATTATAATACATCCAAATAAAATATATATTTAATGTGTTTTTTTTCCTTTTCCACATTTTAGAAGAGAATTGGGGCCACCCTTACACATGATGAGATCACATTTCAATGCCTGGATCGATCACTTTACTTTCCTCCAACTAAAAATGTAACGCGCTACAGAGATTATTCAAATCTCAGTCACCTTCCTTCTCTTTTCTTATCACACTTTTCTGCTTCATATTTTAAACCCTCTTGCTCCTCTTTGATAAACCTTCAGCTGGTCTCAAAAACATTGCCCCTCAGTGGATCTGACATTATGTTTTCCTCTGGCTTAAGATGGCTCACCCT
>JANHZU010000178.1:260860-274373 GCA_032468055.1 Acrochordus granulatus
GACCATCCTTGAATTTCTGGCTGTTGCAGTGTCTCCATATGATGGAGTCACATGATGGTAATTCAGGCACTTCTCAACCATTGTGCATTTATGACAATCTCAGCATCTCTTGGTCACATGATCATTTGCAACCCTCACAGATGGCTTACAAGCCTGCCAGAAGTTGCAAATTGCAGCCATGTGTTGTTGCAATTTAAAGACTTGTGGTGATTCACTTAAGGACCACAGGGAACTGATGTAAATTCAGTATAGTCATGTGACATTTCACTTAACAACTATTGTTTAACAATGGAATTGCCAGTCCCAAGTGAGAACTATTTATAGTAGGTTGAAATTACAGAAAAGCAGATTTCAGTTGAACATGAGAAGAATTTTTTCTCTGGCAAAAATAGTTATCTGGAGCATACATGCACAAGCTCACACACAGCTCTTGAAGGTTGTGCAGATTAGTGATCTTGGTCTGCAGCAAACACATCTCTTCTTCAAGACTCAATTTTCTAATGGGCTTTTGTGGGGCCCGCCTATTAAAAAAAGGTAATGGTTTCCCCTGCCAATCGTGTCTGACTCTAGGGGCTGCCGATTCACAGCCGAGGGAGCCACTGTTTGTCCACAGACACTTCTGTGGTCATATGGCCGGCATGACTATATGCTGAGGTGCATGGAATGCTGTTACCTTTCTCACCAAGGTGGTACTTATTTATCTTCTTGAATTTTTACATGCTTTTGAATTGCTAGGTTGGCAGGAGCTGGGACAAGTAATGGGAGCCACCCTGTTATATGGCAGCACTTGGGTCTTGAACTGCTGAGTTGCCATCTTTCCAGCCAACAAGCCCAGCATCTTAACTGCTTGGCCACCACACCCGCCTCTTAGGCCTTTTCCAACTTCTGTATTCAATTTCTTTCCTTCTCCATTTCAGATCAGGGCAGCACATACAGTGGAGACTTGGAGTCAGAAGCAGTGTCGACCCCCCATAGCTGGGAGGATGAGCTGAATCACTATGCATTGCGCTCCAATACGGTGCCTGAGCCTGAACTGAGACAGTTCTCTAAAGGCGAGGTGGAGCAAGACCTGGAGGCTGACTTCCCATCAGGTTGGTCAGCTTTGGAAGAAAACACTCAAGAGTATGGAAGTGTGGCAACAGCTCCTCTAGGCCACAGCCTTTGATTCCTTGCATCCAAATGCACAGTCATTTGTGATTTGCCCCATTATTGAAGATCAGCCCTAACTGCTGCTACATTTCCGCTAAATCTGTGTCTTTGTTTCAAAATTAGATTCCTTTGACCCAATCAGCAAAGGGCTAGGTCTTCATTCACGGGCGCGAGCAAGACGGAGACATAGAGATGGTTTTCCACAACCAAAAAGGAGGGTAAGAAACACAGTTGCATTCCTTGTCACTAAAATGAAAAGATCAAAGATGAGTTGCAAATGGGTCAGTGGTGGCACTTCAGGGTAAGTTTTTTTTTTCTCCAGCAGTCTAAGCCAGTTGTCTGTGAATAAGATAAGGTTACACACAGCCAGTTTAAACAGGGTGTTAAATTTCTAACAGAAGGGAAGGGGTTTGGGGGAAAGGATGCAGGAGACAACAGAGGTTTCCACACAGCAAAATAAACAAAGATATTGGGCTATAAAGCTTGATTGCCTTTCAGCTCTATCTCTGTATTATATATAATATAATATATATTATATTATTACCTCCTTCATAGTTCTTTTTTTGCCAATGATTTAACCTGTTTCATAAATTGAAGGTAGTTGAAATCTGGTTCCTCCACCACAATTCATTGAAGGATTTAAAGTCCTAATATATATTGATTCTTTGATTCCCCCTAGAAGCCAGTTAATTTTTGTCAATTATTTGGAATATGCAATCTTGAAATTTATGCCTGTGGTGTTTAAGGTGTAAATATACTGCACATGAATCTGCAGATGAGAAAACTGCTGTTTTCTCATCTTCCTCACCCTCTTTCTTGAAATGTACATATTTCCTGACAATTCTCTTTCATTTTAGATGGATTGAAAAAGCCTTCCGGATAGAAGGTGAAATGTCTCCAATAACATCTTGTAATTAAAGTCCAATTGCCTTTTTGAAAAAACTTTGCAAAAAATTTTTGCAGTTTTTACTACTAGTCTAAGCCAATGTTTCTCAATCTTGGCAACATGAAGATCTGTGGACTTCAGCTCCAGAATAACCCAGCCAGCCATGGGGGTTGAAGTCCACATATCTTCAAGCTGCCAGCATTGAGAAAACACTGGTCTAAGCTCAAATGGCTGTTTTTAATTTAATCACAGAATCCAGTGACCTAGAATATGCACAGAGAACAGTCTTCTTCCATTTTCCCTGGGAAAATGCTGTTGTCAGGCTAGAGTGCCTTAGATTGGTTTCAGCCTGTGTCAATGACAAGCTCAGAGTTAAGAGATTCCACTGGGATGAAATGTCCTGGGTATAAAGGTAAAAGGGCAACTTCATACTGAGAAAACATAGGTCTCTCAACTCCTCTGTCCTACCCGTGGCACAGTTGTAGGCAGGCTGGAGCCCATCAGTTCTGCTATATCCCTGGAGAGTCTCTATTCCTGATCCTCTTGTCACTCATCAAGGCTGAGATGTAGGCCAATGAGCCACACAATTCCTTAGAAAACCATTTTGAAGAAAGAAGTAACTTCCTTAGAAGTTACTAAATTGCATAGTTCTAGCTGTTGCTTTCTCTATTTAATCTTGTAATCCAACGTTATCCTGTGGATGACGGTGAACAAAATGCTGGCTTGTCTTAACCACTAAAGGCATTTTCAGTGAGGTCTTTGTATACTTTGTGACAAGATACATAGCTGATGCTAAGATGTAATGCGCTTTATTAGCTTTCGCTTAGCATGTTGTATGAACCCAGCCAATTGTAGTTTATTCTACAAACTACAGGAAGTCCTTAACCTACAGCCATTAGTTTAGCAAACATTTGAAGTTACAGTGGTACGGAAAAAAATGACTTTCAGTCAGTCCTCGCAGTTATGACCATTGCAATATCCCTGTGGTCACATGATTGTGATTTAGGCTTGGCGACTGTTGTGCATTTACAATGGTTGCAGCATCCCATAGTCACATGATGACTGTTTGCAACCTTTCCATCTGGCTTTCAACAAGCAAAATCAGTGGCAAAGCCAACAGGGTACATTGCAAGTTGCAATGTAGGATCTTACTTAACAACCACGGCAAAGGGTCTTGATATTGGGTAGGATTCCATGATGCCTCACTTAATGACCACACTGCTTAACAACAAATTTTCCGGTCCCTATTGTGGTTTAAGTTGAGGACTACCTATATAGTTAAACAAAGGACAATTTATTACAATGCAGATTGTATTTTTTGGGTTTTCTTTCCTTCAGGGCAGAAAGAAGTCCATCATTTCTGTGGAACCCCGAATTCTGGTGCAGAGCTCATATCCAGGCTGTTCTGTTTCTGGGATGAGTCTCAAATACATGTATGGGGTGAATGCCTGGAAGAATTGGGTCCAATGGAAAAATACCCAGGAAGACCAAGGAGACTTGAAATTTGGAGGTAATGTATTTTCGTTTTGTTTCATTGTCTCCTGAGTTTAGGTTGAATGATGGAATAAAAATAGCTGGGTTCAGCCTTTTGGACGGAATATTATTAAAAAGATATAATGGGTAGTATCTAGATGATCACTGCAATGCAAGTCTGCAATCATTTACGAATGCTAGAAATGGAATCTGAGGTCCTGATTCTAAGTTTTGCAGTACAAAGGCCCACCTAAGGCGGTTTTTGGCTTACATTCATTGTTCTACTTGGTTTATTTTGGGTTCCTATGTATAAATGAATTCCTTGGCTCACCTCCATTCAGGGGTAAGGTTCAAAAAAACTCAAGATGTCAGCCGTAATCATCCAAAGCCCTGCCCCCTTTTTCGGTGTGGCTTTGATTGTGTGATTATGACTACCATCCTGATTCCTTTATTATTTGACCCCATCTAAGTGGACTTCTCTGCCTCCATTGCTGTTAATCTGTATAAATCACATCTGTTGCTCTGATCACACGGACTGAGCATCTTCTTCTGATGGTCAAGAGGTTGAGCTGCTTTAGGTGCTTCTCTTTTCTACAGTTCGGCCTGTGAAGCTCAAAGAGGACATCCTCTCATGTTCCTTTTCGGAGCTGAGTTTCGGCTTGTGCCAATTCATCCAGGAGGTGCGGCGACCAAATGGTGAAAAGTATGACCCTGACAGCATCTTATACCTGTGCCTTGGAATTCAACAGGTTACTTTTCTTAACATCCACTTTCTGTCTTTATTTGACTTTGGAGAAGTAGCAGGAAGAACTACATAGAAATGGCAGATGGGCTATTAATTATGCTGGGCTTTTATGAACCTCCCTTGTTGCCAGTCTTTTTCTGCATTCACTTGAATGTATCAGCTTTTACATGCAGAAACAGGTTTTCCCTCTATTTTGCGGGCCTCCAAGTCTGAATATAGAAGAGAATCTTGTAGCTCAGGGCTGAACTCTGGAGTACTTGGTGCTCTCTGAGTTTGGCTGTTTGCTTGCAGATGTTTCGTTATCTGACTTGGTAACATAAGCACGAGTGAGTGTGGGGTTTGCTCTCTATTTACATACTGTAGCTTGCCCTGCCAGTGTTAGTGGGTTGCGGTTTTCTCCTTGGTAGTTCCTTGATTATGCTATGATTATCAAGGAACTACCACCATATCAGATCAGAAAATCTCAAGGATTACACAAGTCTGAATATCTCAGGTTCACATACATTATTCTTTAACACATCTGGAGGTCACCTGATTAGAGAAGATTTGCCCATGGGACCCATCCGTGCCCTGGAAACCTTGGATATTGTTCTATTAAATGATAATGTTGAATGTGTAAAAAGAAAGAAAGATTCATTAACTACTTGGAGAATAATCTTATTGACTGTACTTTGTGTAATTTAATTAACCTTCAGTGTAAGTGAAATCAGAACAAATGAAATGTTTGTCCTGGTCCTTCCCACTATTTTTTAGCATGCCAGAAAACTAAGACTGCCCCATGGTCAAGGAAAAGTTGCTTACCTCTATTCTAATAGCCTGGGGCAAAGCTACCTCGAGTCAGGAATATTCAAGCTGTGGGCTGGAACTGCTTCGGAAGACCCAAGCAATTTACAAAGAAAGTTTCCATTAAAAAAATCAATTTTTGTCAGGCAAAGGGGAGGCAGTCAAAACTTCCTCTGGACTTTGCTGTTTTCTTTGTTTGCACAAATCGGCTGCAGGAGTCCCATTAACACTTCCCCTAGGCTTGGTTTCTTGTTTTATCTACACCAGGATCCAGTGGGCAATTGCCATATCTCAGAATTTGAGAAACCCTGTTGATAGGTACTTATTTACTTCCAGTGGTTTGTCCAAAGATTAAGATCACTGACCTTAATAAAGTTTGTTGTTTTGTTTTTTCCCAATATTTCTTTATGGCCGCAATGAAGCAATTCCCTGTCAAATCATAAAAGCATTGAAAGCCCTATACACATCACAATAAAACTTTTAAAACATTAAATTTAAAAACTGTTGATTAGATAGGAAGAAAAATGTAGGTATTGGTCTTTACCACCTGTCTGAAATGCCATTGTTTTAATAATTTTCCCAAAGGTGACCACAGTAAGAATTAGCTTTATCTTGTGGGAGTGGGGAGCTGTATTACAGAGAAGCATTGTTACTGATTTATTTAAACAGATGTCAAATTTCAGGGAAAACCACTTGCTCTTTTACCTCCTCACAGCTAATAAAATAAGTTTGCATTGTATCTCTTGCAGCATTTCCATAGATCAAAGGGGTTGATAGCCAAATTTCAGAATTTTAGTTTGGGGACTGGCTTGGTTTTAAAAGATGGCACTCACCCCTGTGCTGGTTCATATGGACCTTACTTATTAATTATATATTTTATCTGAATGCGCAAGGTCCTGCTTGAAAATAGGGATGGTGGGAGCCTCTCATATGAGAACCTGTATTTTCCTGCCATTTCCCAAACCCTTAAAAATATTGGAAGTTGTTGTTTTAAGATGAGAGGACAGAATGAATCTGGAGCTAGGCCAGCAACTCTGTCTCTACATTTCAATACCAACATAGTCATTTTCTCTGTTTTTCTTATTTCTCCTTTACAGTACTTATTTGAGAACGGTAGAATAGATAACATTTTTACTGAGCCCTACTCCAGGTTTATGATTGAACTTACAAAACTGTTGAAAATCTGGGAACCTACAATCCTTCCAAATGGTAAGCTTGGCAGTTTGTTTGGTTTGTAAGGCTGCTGGTGACACTTTTGAATAGGGGAGATGGGGCATAATTCCAGATGTGCACCTTGGATTTGATCCAAGTGAAGTGACCTACTGGACATTTTGCTTTTTCTCCCTTGCTCTTCTCCAGGTTACATGTTTTCAAGAATCGAAGAGGAGCACTTATGGGAGTGTAAGCAGCTGGGTGCCTATTCCCCCATTGTACTCTTAAATACGCTGCTTTTTTTTAACACCAAATACTTCCAGCTCAAGAATGTCACTGAGCACATGAAGCTGTCCTTTGCCCACGTCATGCGACGCACCCGGACTCTGAAATACAACACAAAGCTGACTTATTTACGCTTCTTCCCACCTTTCCAAAAGCAGGAGGTAGAGCCAGGTGGGTACACCTATCCTTGCCTTTTTTCAGGGAATGTTGTTAACTCCCAGTCTAGCTTCCAGCCTTGGGTATTAGCATGCAGATCAACCATCCTACTTGAATGGAGCCTTTTTACTCTGGAGCCTTGTTACCTATTTGTTTTTCCAACTGAGGGATTTATTTCAAAAATTTCATTTGGCTTTTATTGTATTCCCAGTAGAAGAATGGTGGGAAATGACCATGCTGGACCAGTGCAAAAGTAATGCAAAAAAGCAAGCCTTCATGATTGCTTCTTATTAAACCACATTTTCCAGCAAGAGGCAATCTGTGGACATCTCCCTGAGCAACTAACTTGCTTTGGGCAGGATCTGTTTTGTTGTTGTTTATAGGATAGAAACAATCATGTAACTATATACTATCGCAGTCCAAGCACAGAGTTGCCATTTTATCTGCAGCTGTTGTGTTATTGTGCTAATGCTGGCAATTTCACAAGGAACGCTCAGCAGGAAAAGGAGACTTTTAACTGATTATCCCTGCTGCTGTTGGCTTGTGAGATTTTAGGTCTTTATGCCCCCTTTTCCATCCCTGATCTTTCTTTTCCATCTCCAGATAAATTAGTAGGCAAAAGGAAACGTCATGAGGGTGAAGAAGCTGTAGAGATGGTTGAGAACACTGACAATCCCTTGAGATGCCCAGTTCGGCTCTATGAATTCTACTTGTCAAAGTGGTGAGTGATGCCACCTCTTTGGGGTATTTTCTTCTCAAGAAAAAGATCCAAAGAAATCCGCTTTGCAGAGCAGTGATGAATGGGCCAGCGCTTCCACCATGGCTTGTCCAAATAGTCCCCCTTTGTTTGTTCAAGTTTACAAACTGCTGTTCCTTCAGAGAATTAGTTGGGTGGATTCCAGCAGTAAAGTTCCCACCGCGCTTTTGGAGTATATAGATAGAGGAATGTGCCTTCATTTTTCTTGAGGCTACATCACAAATCACTTTTGAAAGCTGAATCAAGTACCCAGATAAGCTCAATCTTAGTTAAACTTCATATTTATCCCAGTTAAGATGATATAGGAATTCATATCAGATTCTTAAATGATACAAAATTGAGCAGGTTAAGTGGCAGAAACAAAACAACCATGTTCTGTATATATTGCAGAAGCAGGATAAACAAGAGAAATGCAGAGTTCTGCATTACAGAAATTAAATCAAATGAAGTCAACAGTAGGATAGGAGATGCCTGGTTTAATCCAGAAAATGGATATTGTGATTGTAGACAAGCATAGTGTGAATAATTCAACAGAGTGCAGTTTTCAGTTTTAACTGTGTCAAGTATTAGTATACCAGTACTGAAAAATTGATATTCCAGATCTGATGAACATACTTCTCGCCATGCTGGCTGAGATGCCTGGAAGTTGAAATTTATCCATATGGTGCCTGATTTTTTTTTACACCAAACACAAATCACAGGGGTAACTTCTGCTGCACTGTTCAGATCACTGTTGATGAGTGATCCATTTCTAGGTACGATACTTGAAGAAGGTTCATGCAAACAAGAATAGGTTTGGGGAAAGAGAGTAAGAATAATCAAAGGACTGAACTCTATAAAGAGAGGAAGGAACTGGGCATTGTTAATTTTGAGAAGATGGAAAGTATTTCAGCCAGAAGGAAGTCAAAATCTGTCTCCTTTGGATCCAGAATGCTGGATTCAAGTGGCAAGGAGGCAGCTGTCAGGCAAAGATAGGAAAAATCTTCCTAACTGATCCACGATAGAAAAAAACTGGGATAGGTGAGGAGGTGGGGGTATTTTGTGTTGGCTGCAAATCATAGGCTGTTGTAGCCTGATCTACTTATAGATCTCAACATGAGGACAGACAGAAATAGGTCATTCCACCTTCAAGATGTAGCATAGCTGTTGAGTTCAAAACTAAGAACTTTAAAATGATTGGATTGTGATTAACTGTTTTGTAATATCTGCATAATTCTTAATTGCTGCTCTAGATATTGACTAGGATATATCTAAGTGTGCTGAGCATCAGAACAAATAGAATGAGTACACTGGCCCACCCTGCCAGGGAACACTTATAAGTGCAGGGGAACTCTGTTCTGTATGCATTCCAAATTTTACAGGAGCACAGCTACCTTGGCCTGTGATGCAGATTGATGGAAGGGATTTTGAAGGCAGTATCTACAGAATATTGGTTCAGATGAGATTGTCAACACCACAAAGCATGATTGAAATGGAGCTGGTATAGTGTAGAAAAATAGTTTGTTCACTCATTTCTGTTGGTGTCACTTATTCTGGCCAGGTATCCTGCTCTAAGTACCCCATCCCTGTGCTGGCTCCTGATCTTCTGCTCACTTTGGCATCAAAATGCCAAAATTCTGTTACCAGATTTCCATTCCAAGTGCTTGATTGAATCTCAATCGATCAAATCTTTATTCCGGTGATAGTGTAAAGATATGGTAAGATACAGCATATGGAGTATAGGTCATAGCATAAGGTATATATGATGGAGTATGGGTCATAGCATAAAGAAGGGTGGGGGACAGTCATTCAAAAAGCATAAGTGATACATCGAGTGTGAGTGTAAAAATAAAAATCTTTTAAAAATTATGAAAAACTAGAAGATATAAAAAGAGCTAGTTTGATTAAGGCATCAGCTTAGAAACCAGGAGACCATGAGTTTAAGTATCACCTAGTCACTTTCTCAACCCTAAGACCAGGGCAGATCACTTCTGAAAGCTTGCACAATTTTAATGATTAAATTAAATTTAATTAAATTTTTTATTATTTAATTTAACAATTTTAATTTTAAAACATAAAATCTTGCAAAAAAATGCAATCACCAGGAGTCAACACTGACTCTAAGAAGAAGAAGAGAGATGAATTAGAAACCAAAAGTGTCTATAAAAAGCAAGAATCTAAAAGGAGTAAGAGCCTTAGATGGGTGTAGGGGTACATAAATCAAAACAAATTTTATTATAGTCATAGATCAGCACAAGAGGTTAGTATGTGGAAGACTACATCTTTCGAGTAAAAAGCACTCTAAGATGGTGAACTAAGTGCTCGTTGGTTGAATCTCTATCCTTTGTGGGCCCTTCCTAAACCCTGTCCCTTTCTTTCCCCACCCAGTTCTGAAAGTGTGAAGCAGCGGAGCGACGTCTTTTACCTCCAGCCAGAACGTTCGTGCGTCCCCAATAGCCCAATGTGGTATTCCACTATGCCAATAGATCCTGGGACTTTGGACATCATGTTAACGCGCATCCTCATGGTAAGGGAAGTGCACGAAGAACTTGCCAAAGTTAAACCGGAGGACTCGGATCCGGAGCTTTCGGACTAAACTTGGGCGAAGGGGAGGATCTCTCTTTTGTTTGTTTGTTTGTTTTGGTTTTGTTTTCTTCCCTTTCCATGATATCTTGCAAAAAGCACCAAACTGAATGCACCCAGCCTTCAGAAAAAATCACTCATGTCACAAACCTTTCAGAAGGCACAGCAGAAGCTGCAACAGGTTGCAAAATGAGACTCAAAGGATGGAAAGTGGCAGAAGACGCAGGAACACTGGAGAGCTTTCAGTGGCTGCCAATGCTCATGAAAATGTGCAAAGAAGATGAACTGGAGACCTGTTTCTTCCCCTCCACCTCCAAGTGGTGCTTGTAGTGGAATAAAAAACAATTATGGATTTGTTTTTCTTAAAAAGGAAAGCAGTGGTGTATATCCTTCCCTTCTAACCATGGAAGCAAAGGAAGCTAGATTAAGACCCCTGGATAACTTTGCAGTGCAGCTGCTACCCACCGATCCATGGGGTTGCCTAACACTTGCTGTAGGACACAAAGCGGAATGTAGTAAGAGGGAAGCCCACGGAAATGCCATCTGTAACATACACACCAGATCCCTTCCCTTGCCCTGCCCTCTTTTATAATTTTCGGTTTGTTGTTTTTTTTTTTTGGAAAAACTTGAGTTGTTCAAAAAGGCTGACTCAGCCAGAAGTTGAAAAATAGAGGGGGGAACTTGGATGGGCTGCCATCATGTTTTCTGGCTTTTGAAAACCCTGGCAGCAGGATCAAACCAAGTTTAGCCAGGCCACCTCAACCATGGTTTTATGAGGAAACAATTCATTTCTGAATGAACTCACGCACACATACACAGCCACCCCATGCAGACAAACAGGGTTCAGTACTTGGTTCCCTCTCTCTCCCATCCCTCCAAAACCACTTGAGTGCTTTCATAAGAGCAAGATATTCAGAAGTGGTTCCTGAGAAATTGTGCCCCCTCTCTGTTAATTTTTTCCCTTTAACTGCCTAGGCAGTGACTTTTCCTCGACCACTCCTTTGTAAATTACTTTTACAAATCCAGGAGAATTGGGACTTTGGAAGCCTTGCAAATATTTTGTTGTTTGCATTATCCCATTGGTTGTTTTAAACAAGGCATCCTAATCCTCGGTTAGCATGATCTGTGTACGGTCACTTTTCATTCCAAAAGGCATAAAAATCAGATTCCAAATTTGAAAGAGAATTTGGGTGGCTTGGCTTTGCCTCCTCCCCTTTTCTCTGAGTAGAAAATCCCTTTATCAAACTGCAGGGTGCATAGGCTTAGCCAAGTCCATTTCACCACCTTCCTCAAGCCGAAGACTTTTTCTCAGTCTCGAAGATCACTTTGAAAATTGAAACTATTTTTTAAAAGAAAAACAGAAAAAAAAATGTATGTTTTTATTAGCAGTTTTGTCCATTCACCAAATTTCTAAAGAGTTCTTTAAAAAAAGCAAAAGAAAAAAGAAACACCCTGTTGGTCTCTCCAGCATTGAACAAAGCCTTTTGTGTATGTATGTGTGTGTGTGTGCGTGTGTGTTTGGGGTATTCTTTTTAACAGTAACAAAGGTTAACAATAAAATCAGAAAGTAGTCTTCTCTTTTGCTGTTGTGTACTTGATTGTTCGGTCCCCCACCTATAAGGAAACCACTGATGTATTTTTGGAATGTAGAAAATGGGGTGAAGCAAGCCTTTTCTAAGATTTCTTTAATCTTAACTTTAACTCCCTGTGTTCATCATTTTTAAGCAAATATTCCACATTTTATATATTTAATGCAAATAATTAGAAGCTCAAACGGAGGAAGAGTGATTACAGAGCTGTGACTTTTTCAATAAATTTGCCAATTTGAATTCCATGGATTTTTTTTAAGCAGGAAGGGTGTACATAGCACAAACCCATTGGGTTCAAGTAATGAGCCACAAGCCACCTAGGTACCAATGTGTTCTTTTGCAGAGCTGCAGCCCCAGTCAAGCAGAGATGCTGGATTATCCCCCATTAAGGAAACAGTAAATAGGGTTTTCCTTTGGCTGAGCCCCATTATGGAAACTTGAAAAACGTTCAGTAGAACAGTAAAGGAATTGAATTACTGGAACTACAGGTAGTCCTCAACTTAAGCTATTCATTTAGTGACTGTTCAAAGTTACAACAGCACTGACAAAATGACGATTGGTCCTCATTTATGACTCACTCAGCATTCCCAGTTCAATGATCAAATTTTTGGAGCAACTGACATGTTTATGATGGTTGCAGCATCCCGGGGTCATGTGATAGCCATTTGTGATCTTTTGGGGCGGGGGGGCTTCCAAAAAGCAAAGTCAGTGTAGGGAAACAGGCCATCTCAAAATGCCTCTAGAGGTGGCAATTTTTTCTCATGCTTCTACGTGCACAAACCTACTGATCTGATAAACCTGCTTTCCCTAGGAGCAAATGAAATGCCATACCCACGGGAACCCAGTAAGAAAAGTCCAGGCTTGAATTCAACAGGGGCAGCCCCATGCAGGCTGCAGCTCTGCTGCAGGGCTCTGAGGACAAATCCAGCCCTTTGCAGGCATTGATCTTTCTTCAAACCCGGGGCTGGAACTTGGCTTTGGGTCTCAAGGGGCAGAGGCCCCTCCACTTTATTAGTTCCTCTTCCTCCGAAGTGCTCTGAGAAAACTGCTCGCCTGACTTCCAAACCAAAGTATTAGATGTTTCCTGCCCTGGCCCTGATGCAAGGAGCGATTTGGTCAATGAGGACTGGGGTCTTGTCTTTCGTCTTCCAACGTCTTTTTGTCTAGGGGCTGCAGGGATGCCAACTGTGGTGTCAGCCGCAACAGCTGCCAGAGAAGCAGTGCTGGGGGCCTTGATGGACATTTTCAGCTAAGAGGCCAGAAAAGCCTCTTCTCCATAAAATCAGCTGGCTGTCAAAACCTCTAAAGAAAGTTCTGCTTGAGGACGGAACAGTTGTACCCCCGTTGCTTAATTTTAGTTTCCCCCCCTTTCTCCCGGACTTTCCTAACCGCTTTGTTGCTGTAGAGTACCCTGTAGCTCTTCTGCCCAATTTACATGAAACACAAAAGATGCCCGCGAAGATGGGTGTCCATTCATCAAATTTGCAACTGCATCTGTTTTCTGGCCCCGAAGAGGCAAAACCCAAGCTGCTTCTCTGACCCTCAAAGCAGTCCAGCTGCACAGGGAAGTGAAATGTTGGGGTACATCTCGACAAATGTTCTTTCCCCTCGTTATCTCTGGTTACAAGCCAATAAAAGTGAGTTTTCTAAACTGTCAGAGCCCCTTTGGATGGTTCGTTCTTTTGGCGAGGTATAAATCAGATATGCGTTGTTAGATGGTTGTGTTGGGGTTGTGGTGGCCGAGTAGTCAGGACACGGCTTGTTGGCCAGAAGGCAGCCCGAGTGCGAGACCCTGTAGCGCTGCCACGTAATAGGGTGAGCGCCTGTTACTCGCCCCAGCTGCTGCCAACCTAGCAGATAACCCCTTTGGTGCTGGTGCAGTCACGCCACCCACGTGGTCGTGGAAGCACCTCCGGACAACGCTGACTCTTCGGCTACGAAATGGGGATGAGCACAGCGCCCTTGGGTCAGGCACG
>JANHZU010000187.1:4145-18981 GCA_032468055.1 Acrochordus granulatus
ATTGTGTGAAGACTTAGCTACAAAGTTGGGAAAGGTAGAAGGAAAGAAGAAGAAGAGGAGGACCAGCAGCAAGGTATATAAACAACCAACCAACCAGCCATGCAGTGAAATTGCAAAAGATTTTGCAAACTTTCTTAAAAAGGCAAAACTGGACTTTTTTATCAGATGTAACTGGGAAACATTTTAACTCCCATTCAGGAGTCTTTCTCAATCCCATATGAAAAAGGAAAAATGGTAAGGAACGTATACATTTCTCAAAAGGGAAAGGAAACGGTGAAGCAGGATACTCTGAGTTCTCGCATAAGAAGCTAAAAATGAAAAATTAACCAAGAGCCAGTTCTCAAGACTTTGGGAGGTGGAGTTTATGTGCGTTGGAGACTCCGTGTCTGCTCCAATGTGAAATTCTGGCTCTCTCTATTCTCTCTGCTCAGATCACAGAGTGCCCTGCCACCTGGTTTAAGTGTGTCACACACGAGATACAAGTGTTACAGAGGCAGGGCTTCAATCATCTGTTTACGCACATCATCTTGACTTTTTGATCCCTACTCCGTCCCTAGATATCTACTTGTACTCACCCAGTTTACATTGGCAGGAAATGCCCTGGGTGGATTTGTGGTGGGACTCTTTCCGCTTCATCCCAGAGCTGTGACTTTGCTCCTTCTCTTCAGTGCTCAGGGTGACCTTGTTTGATGTTCCCTGGTAGGTCCTAGAGATGGACCCGCCCTTTAAAACCTGATACTGCCTTCAGATAACTCTGAAACTTTCACTGACTTTCGTTGCGGGACAGTAGTTTCTGCCATAGTGTGCAACGGGATGGACAAGAGAGCGGTACAGGTTTGATTTACAGTAAGCCACAGTGTCATGGAGACAAAGATGCTATGCTGGCATCACATACTGTGGCCATGTTCTCAACGATGAATGATGACATTCATCAGAGGTACGGCATCGCTCCGATTGCCAACAAGCTACACGAAACCCGGCGGTGATGGTACAGCCACGTCCTCTGTGCTGACGACGATGGTTGCCAAGAAAGGCCTTCTACTGGAGGTCAGCAGCAAGCGGCCAAAGGGCCACCCAACGCTGGCTCCATCCATTGCATACTGGCCTGAGGATCCCCAGCAATCATCCTGACCCGGCCCGGGACTGTGCCAGATGGCACCACCAAACCAGTGTAGCAGACTTGCTACTATACAGGACAAACACTAAGAAGAAATTATGTACATATACATATACATACATACACACACGCATATAGTACTGTGCAAAAATCTTAGGCTACCACCCTCTTCGTTTGAGCAGTTTTAATGACCGTCCATAATTATTTTTCGGTCTCTGTATTAAGTTTCAAAGAAAAAGTACAGGAAATACAGACACAAAACTTAAACAAGCCCAATTTTCAGAACAAAGTGGCTTCTTCAGGCCAAAGTCCTATGGAAGCTGGGTGTTTTTCCTGTTTTTGAACACTGCATACAAGTTTGCTGTCTTTTCAGGCTGTATTCTAGTAAAGAGACATAATTACAGATGGTCAGTATACCGTCATTGAAACAGGAAATCTAATGGTGGCCTAAGACTTGTGCAAAATACTCTGGGTGCGGGCGTGTAACATCTCAGTGTCAAACTTACAGGCAAGAACTGTGGATTCAGTGTTTGCCAAAGGAAGCTTCTCCATCCCATGTAATTCAACACGGTAAGACCCTTTTGGCTAACGGGAGAACTTTGCTTTGGAGCCACCGTGCCCAGGAGGAGGCCGTGGGCTTCTCCACCTTTTCAAGGGCAAGACCTGGTGGTGAGTGACAGCGACGAAAAAGAGAGCTTTCTGTTGACTTTCCAGAGATGGAAAGGAAAGTCTGTGCAATCTTGTTGGTGGCATGACAAGTATTCAAAACGTGAAGCGTGAATGTTGTCGGGTGAGATGTAAAGTGGGGTCACAAAATCATCCACGTCCCCTCCAAAAGTGATCCAGGGAGGAAGAAAAGGAGCCGCATCTTCTGAATCTCCTGGAGGTTCTGGCTTGTTAGTCTCGAGGTTAATTCGCAGGAGGTGCCCCATAATAGGTGCACCGTAGCACATCATTCACGCTGTCCTCGTTTCCCTTAACCTCAGGTGCTTTATCCCCCCAGAACGGGCTGAATTTGGTAAATCTGAGACCCGATCCCAGTTCATACTGGAGCCTTTTTAAGTGCAGGATTTAACTTGCTGGTTTCCACTCACTTTAAGTCCAGACGCTGACAGGCAGAGCGAGCCTCTTACTATAATTGGGTTTCTTCCTAAAAGAAAATAAAGTATCCAATTTACATTTACAAACTTCATTTTTTTAAGTCATCTATTTTTACCCCCCATGCCACAAGGTGATTTTTCTCAGCAATTATTCTGCACTCACTCTTTCTTATAAATGAACTCCAACCCAGAGAAATTATGTGACAAATCAATGAAAACTAACGTTGCATTTTTTTTTCTGCTGGTATCACAGTTTTGCCATGCAGAACCTCGTTTATTAGTAAGAAGAACCGTAATGGGATTATGAGAAATGGATAGCCAAGTTTAGGGTTAAATCCTGAGGTCTCTGCTTCAGGAATGGTCTATCAGTCAAATATTATTTACAGCCCGACACCAAAATTCTGTGTAAGGCATCAACAACAAACATGCAATGGAACTAAAATATTAAGAAAAACGCAGTTAATTGCCTTCTGACATGGCACAATCTATCAGAACTTAATTATAACCAGAGTTTTCTTGCAGCAGTTGTGATTGACCAGGATTATGTGTACTTTTTTGAGATTTCTAAGGATGTATCAGCGAATGGAAAAAAAGTATTCTCTTCTATGGGGCAGTTGGAACAATTTACAAGGAGGAGTGATGTGAATTCAGATTATTGTTCATTTTTGTCGACAAGTTTGATAAAGAACAGCACCACAGAAGAGAATATTTGTAACTTAGGGATGAACTGTGGAGTCCTTGGTGCTCTCTGAGCTTGGTTGTTTTCTTGCAGACGTTTCATGACCCAACTAGGTCACATCATCAGTGCTAGAAGGGAGTGGGGTTTGCTCTCGGTTCGTATTCAAGTGGCTTGCCCTGTCAGCGTCGGTGGGAGTGGGGTTTTCTTCTCGGCAGTTCCTTGCTTGGGCTTTTGATTACTGTTTGATTCTTCGTCTGAGTTGGTCATTCCTTGAGTGGGGTATTTTTTATGATGTGGGCTATTTCAACCACATGGCATAACTGTAGCACACAAAACCAGTTAAAGCCCTGAAAACCTCTCAAGTCAACCAAAAGACCCTGTAGCCCAAGAAGAAAAAACAGGCATCCTCTACAACACACAGTGTAAGGACTGCAACACCAAACTCTCCTCCCTTCTAGCACTGATGATGGTACCTAGTTGGGTAATGAAATGCCTGCAAGGAAACAACCAAGGGCCCCACATAAATAATAGCTCTAGACTTGACTTATTGTGGGTTCTCAGTTCAGTCACTGGTAACACAGGTCTGAGAGAGCCTCACAAGAGATCAAGTGACAAGTGCATCTCAGATCTCGACTTACAGAAGAACCCAAACAAATGTTATGGCTGCTACCTAATCAACCTTTGGAACGGGCTTGTATCTACTCCTAGGTTTTCACGCAACATTTGAACTGTTTCTCACAGAACAGGTCTTACTCTAACCCTGTTTAATGCCTTGCTATCAAGGATTTTGGAGGGGGGGTGAATCTGTCCTCCATGGAGGACACTGTGGAATCAACAACAGATGTTCTGCTGAGCTGTCCTTTGTTTCAATCATAACATGGAGAACAAAATCAATCAAATCCATGAGCAAAGTAGATTATGTAATAACATACATTTGCATGTGTTTTTTGTATTTATCTATACTACTTCCAAGAGGCAGATTTTAAAATAATTTGGATTATAAAGGTTAATACAGATAAGATGCTCTTCAGGGGTGAGCAATGGAAGGTTTTGGGTGTCGGGAGGAAAAACCAGTTGCAGAGGAACAAGACAGGTGGGACTCTTGGGAGGAGGATGGAGCCAGCCAGGTGTTGCGGCTGCCGAAAGAGCCAATGCGATCTTGGGTTGCATCAAGAGAGGGGTAATATCCAGAACCCAGGTCATGATAGCTCCGCCCTACTCACCGTGGGTAAGAGCTGGAAGGCGGCAGCCAAATTGCTCCCTACAAGAGAGAAAGATGCCGAGGAACTGGAAGAATGCAGAGAACAGTGACCAAAATGGGTCTGGGGGTTGGGGGCGAAATCCCACAAGAGCGGTGGAGGGAAGCGGGCACGGCTCGCCGAAGGAAGAGAAGGCTCGGGGGAGGGGCGAGGGCGGCCGTCCCGTCCTCGGAGGCTGCCAAAGGGGGGTTGAAGAGTCGTTCTCCGCAGCGCCCAGCGCAGGCGAACTGCGGCGGGGCTTCGCGCGGAGGCGCCCAGGCGCGGACCGGAGGGGGTCCCCGGCCACGAGGTCCGAGGGGTGGCGGGGCCCCTCCGGCCCGTGGAGCGGCCGAGGGCGGGCAGCCGTCTGCGGGGCGGTCGGAGGGCTCCCGCCCAGGGTGGGCGCCCGGCCAGAAGATCTTCGGGATCTCCTCGACTCGAGGACTCGGCGAACCGATACGGACCGCGCGCCGCCCGCTCCGCCTTCCCTTGGCGCCCGTGCTTGGGGCGCCCGCGACTCGGGATTGCTTTGGCTTCGGCCGAAGCACCTCCAGGAGGGTGGATGTTTCCTCCTCCTCTTCTTCCTCCTCCTCCTTTTCTTCTCCTTTTTCTCCTCCTCCTCTCCTCCTTTCTCTTCTCCTCCTCCTCCTTCTTTTCTCCTCCTCCTCCTCCCTCTTTTCTCCTCCTCCCCCTCTTCTTTTTCTTTCTCTTCCTCTTCTCCTTCTTTCCTCCTCCTTTTTCTTTCCTCCTCTCTTCCTTCTTCTCCTTCTCCTTCTTCCTTCCTCCCTCCTCCTCCTCCTGAAGGAGAACACTTTCCTTTGGTTTTACACCCAGAAATCAACTGATGGAGGATTTGTTTCCCGCTCTTGGCATTCCAGTTCAGGGCGAATGGCCAGCCCAGCGAGTTTGTTTCAGACCTTGTGAGTTAAGACTACCCTTGGTCCCGTTCCAGTTGCCGAAGTGCTTTTTACAAAATTGCCACGTGCCGAGATAGAAGTAAATTCAGACTCGAAACACAAGCCCAGTTCAGTTTACTTTAATGAACATTGAAGGAATGTTACAGCTACAAACCACAATGTCTGTGTTCCCCGATGCCCTGATAGGTTTGCTGGCCTAGGCTAAAATGCCATAGGGCAGCGGTTCTCAGCCTTGGCCACATTAGGATGTGCGGACTTCAACTCCCGTGTTGGGAAATTTTTCAGCAAGCTGGCTGGGGAAATCTGGGAGTTGAAGTCCAAACATCTTAAAGAGGCCAAGGTTGAAAAACATTAGTACAGGTAGTCTTCAACTCATGACCATTAGTTCAGTTTAGGCTGTTTGAATTATGATGATGTGGGAAAAAATAACTTACAACCAATCCTCACATTTATGACCGTTGCAGCATATCTGCAGTCAAGCGATTTGGGCTCTTGGCAGCCACTGTATTTATGATGGTTGCGTGACGGCCATTTGCGACCTTCCCAGGAGACCTCTGACAAGCAAAGTCAAGGGGGAAGAGCTGGATTCGCTTAACACCTGCATTATTTCTTAATGACCACAGCACAAAGTAAAAAAAAAATTGTATGTGACTCACTTAACAATTATGTTGCTTAATGACAGACGTTCTGTTCCCAAGCGTAGTCATAAGTCGAGGACTACCTATGCAGGGCCATTTGGGATTTAGTGTCATTGCATACCATCATAATAAGCCAAACCTGGCATAGGAAGGTCTCTTCTCAGCCTTCTTACTGATGGGGGAAGAGTGGCTGATCTGTGGGATCAGCAGCCTCGTTCACTGGTTCAGGCGAGGCTTCAGGGTTGGATTAGACAGCCTCGCCCTTCCTTCAGTGCCTTGCCAGCCCTCCTTTAAAGCGGCTTCCCTGTAGATTCCGCTTCTGCATTGGGACGCAGAATCCAGGCACAAAAGCCTGGCTGTAAATCTCCACCCACCCCTTCTTCCAGAAAAACTATTTCTCCTTGCAAATTCCTCTCTTGGATGCCTTTGTGGCAACTTCAATCAGAACATCCTCGCTTTAAAGCCGCAACTTTGCCAAACGAAGGGCATCGGAGGCCCTGAGCTGCAAAGCTTGCAAATTTCTCCATCCTTTGCTGCCTTACTAAATCATTTAGTTTGCACAGCCTTTTTTATATAATTCCTGGAAAAAAAACATAAAATAGATTTATCACAAACCCCTGTCCTCCCATCAGCCTTCTTCAAACCGGTACATATATTTCTCTGGTTATTAATTAACATGGGCAAAGAAGCAGCAGCTTTGTACTTTTTAACCTCTCCTTCTCTTTTTTTCCTTTCTTCTCTTCAGAATAAGGCCTTCCACATTGTGCCATTATTTTATGAGCAGCGGGAGTGCGTGGGTGCAAATTTTGATCCTGAGTTTGCTTCCCCACCGAGTGTGGTTTGAAATAACTACACTGGGAGCAGACATCATTTAACTTAACTCTTTGGTTAAGGCCGGTTTAAAGGAAGAGATCTAACTCCTGGAATGGCAAAGGGGATCTGCCAACCGCTAAAGAACCCAAAAATGAGGGATCAGAATGAGAATCAGATATATTAAACAGTGAGAGATCAACGTATCTTTCCTGTTCTCCCAACTGAAGCTTTTTCTGCAATTTCCAGCAGAACTTAATTCTCAGCGAACAATCAAATTCCCATGTTGTACTAATCCATAATTTGAACAAGCCATAATTTGCATGGGAGGGTCATCTTTTTATTTTCATGAGGCCATCATAAGAGACATGACTTCATTGCATTTTTCACCAAATATCTCCTGTTCCCCCAACATGTTGAGAAAAAGTCCTGCTTTAGAGCAGCCGATGAGCTCAGTCTGTGGCTGCGGATTCCTTGGTGCTCTTTTCTTGCAGATGTTTCATGATCCAACTAGATAACATCATCAGTGCTAGAAGGGAGTGGGGTTTGCTCTCTGCTCATATACAAGTCAGTTTTGGTGAGTGTTTTTGGTGGTTCCTTGATTAATCTATTGTTTGTTTGTCTGAACTGATAGTTCCTCGATTGGGATACTGTTTATTGCTTGATTGGTGGTCTAGTGTTAATCTTGGGGTTAATCTCTGCTTATCTGGGGGTTGATTGAAGAAGAGGGAGTCTTTTGTTTTTTTTTCCTTTTTAGCTTTTTGATTGTCTCTTTTGAATGGTGTGTAGATGTTGTTTATCTATGTGTGCCTGTTGATGGCTGATAGGTCTGAGTGCCAGGTTTCCAAGAATTCGCGAGCATTTTTGGATTTAGCTTGGTCAATCTGTGGCTGGTGGTCAGCATTGATCACTGCTTCCCCTAGCATGCTGTCCCTGCTAAATTCATAGCCTTGTTAAAAAAAACAGAAATGGGAGATTTGAATTTTGCAATCACATCCTGAGCTCATTCATATTATGAATGATGAACAAAAATCCCATATTGAACAAGGACAAGAATAAGAAATAGTGGATTTGTTTTAATTGAATATTACCAGAAAGTGCTGGACACATTGGAGCATTGGTGGGAATTCCCATTCAGACTGTGCACCATCCCAAATATTGCTTGCACCTACTTAGAATCGCTCGATGGTGAGATGGCAGCATATCGATCTAATTAATTAATAAATAAAAATTTCCTGTCTGGGTCCATTTTAGCACATGACTTATGCTGGGCCTCTCCAGATTCATGTACTTAGCAACACACCCTTCCCTTTTCTGCAAATGGGCATGGGTGAAAATTCCATATATTTAACCACTGAGTAGACCTACTAAAGGAGTACACCCAGGATTACAGAGAGAGGAATGTACAGTAGCTTCTAGAAATTCTGGGGGAAAGGCAGATCCTTGAAGAATAAGAGTGCTGGTATGAACCAATTTTAACCAGGCAGCCCTGCAGAGAACGTTTGTGGGGAGCAAATGCTGGAATCAGCATGACAAAATTGGATGCCACGAATAGAGTCTTCCTGTTGAGTTCTAACTCACGGAGGCCAATAATAAAAAAAGCAAAACAAGAAACAAAAGCAGCCAAATGAACTCAATTGGTTTCTCTCCAAATAGCTGCGTGGCTTCCTGGATAATATTGTTATTATTTTTAATTGAGTCCCTCTACCGATATCTAGCTTCATCAACAACTTCTTTTCTGTTTTACTGGTCTGTGATTTTTGTTCCTGGTTCCTGCAGGGAACCCAGCTCTGAAAGACAAACAGCTCCAGAGGCAAGGGGAGGTTGACTGCCCTGGGTTCAGAACCTTCTCTTTTTGTAAAGGATTTTATCAAGGTTTAGTGCAAATGGAAGCAAACATCGGGAGATGTGCAGAAAGAAGTAAACAGGGAGGGGGAAAAAAGCCCGTGGCTTCCGACTCTTTTCAGTGCAGTAGACTACAAAAGCCATCACCTTTTGCTTATATTTCTATCATTTTCATAACAACAAAGTCATTCTAATCACCAGAACCTAAAAACCACTTGTTCGGACTGTTTCTGAGGTGTTTCGTGGGGCTGTTGTGAGTTCAAAACACTTCCTGAGTGGTGGACAACCCATCTTGAATTTCTCCAACAGCATTTTAAGCTCCAAAATCTTTTTTTTTTGCATGTCTGTACTGAAAACCCTAAGTATATCCTATGGGGCAGCATGTCTCTTGTGGAACAGTCCTGCTGCTATCCTTGCCAGGAGCTGAATAAAGCTCTAATAAAGACACAGGAACAGAATCATAAATTGGATGGTATCACTTCCATCAGCGTTAGTGGTCTGATCTTCATCCAAACATATTTTTTTGCATAGAAAAAGGAAAGAAGCCTAAGGAAACAGGAGCAGATTGACTTCTTTCTTGAATATGTGTTTGATTTCCTAATCTCTGAGCATCCTAGACCAAGCTAAATCCAAAAACGCTCCAGAATTTCTGGAAGCCTGGCATTCAGACAGATCTACCATCACCGGGCACATAGAGATAAACAGCATTTACACACCATTGAAAAGAGATAATCAAAAAGGTAGAAAGAAAACACAAAGACCAAAACATCTTCTTGCCAGCACCCAGAAAAGCAGAGATTAACATCAAGATTAACATTAGACCAGCAACCAAACTGTAAGCAACAACCCAATCAAGGAAGTACCAACCCAGGCAAACAATCAACAGTACACAATACCCTAAAATCAAGGAACCAACACCAACATTCCCACTAATACTGACAGGGCAAGCCACTAGTATATAAAGAGAAAGCAAATTCTAGCACTGATGATGTTACCTAGCTGGGTAATGAAAGAGCTGCAAGAAAACAACCAAGCTCTGAAAGCACCAAGGGCTCCACAATTTCCTAATCTGCATGGGGTTTTCCAAGGGGCTCAGAATTTGAAAGTGGTACCCACCTCCTTCTAAATTCTATAGCGGGGAAGTCTTCCGACTCAGTCAAGAATCCTGCCATCTCATTGGCCAGGCCCAGCATAAATGGAGGAAAGAAAGGATCCCTGAAAGAAAAACCAGAATCTGCGAAATCATGTATCCTTTCTAATGCACTCAGCACTGTGGCAGCGATCAGGGCCCAGACCACCCATGGCTATGACTCCTTTGGCCCACCTGTTTCCTTGGGAGCTTACCTGACTGGAACACTTAGGTTTGAGAAGATTTCCATCATTTTGAATTTGCCGCAGAGCCCCACAATATCCAAGCCGGGAACTGCTCAGGAGCACTAGACGGTTATAAAAATGGTGCACAACTTTCCATGAACTAGTCGAGGAAGCTTGCTACAAGAATGGTTCACAGACTTGAAACGAAATGTGACGACTTGCAGGGCAGGGTGTTCATGCATGTTGCATGTTGGCCCTGCATATCTAAAGATACCCTTGGAAAATTGCTAGTTGTACGGTTTCCCTTGGCTTCTTCCCTGTCCGAGTATGCTATGTGTGAAAGTGTGGGTGTCCATCTGAAAGTGTGGGTGGGTCAGTTTTCAGCCAGCAGAGAGCTCTTTATAGTAGGAGACAACTTAGAATAACGTGGTGTTCCAATCAACACAGGACCTTTGTACATACACTCGGATTCCTTTCTGGTAGGAAATGTGTTTTTGTCGAGGAACAAAAACAGAATCAGAACATTGGCTGCTTCCCGTCTGCCACTGGGAGCATGAGATTGCAGTGGTTGAAAAATCTGATAAATACAAGTGGTCCTTGACATATGACTGTCATGGAGCTTGCCCATTACAGTCATAAGTCGTGATGGTGATAAAAAACGGGTTGGTTTTGTGACCTGCCCCATCGTACACACTTTTTTGCAGCGGTTGTTAAGTGAACCCATTGTTCGCTATGGTGCAGTTTTGCCGAAAGCCAGAAGCGCTGGGTTGTGCCAAAACTGTCATAAAATGCAATCGCGTGACCGCAGGATACTGCAAACATCTATAAATAGTTGTTTGGGCAACAGTGGTTGTGTTTCCAAGTGCCCAAAGTTCACAGACTGCAGAGGGGCCCTGATCATCAGAACTGTGAATCTGGGTTGTAAGTAACCTGAAGGTAAGTCTGTTGTAATTTAAAATGGTCGGTAAGCAACAGGTCGTAAGTCAAGGACTACCTGTAGATAAAAATACATATTTCCCTGATCTGAACAGGTCAGTGTGTAGGATGTCTTGGACGAAGAAGTCATCGACATTTGCTCAAATGAGCCAGTGGGTCCAGGGATGTCTATGGGGGCAGGTTGAGAGATGAAGAAATTCAGTATGGCTGCTGTGACCAAATATTTGATGCCCTGCCCATTTTCAGGTGTAGTCATCTGTAAGAAGGAGTGGGCCTTCTTTCATCTAGTCACAACCACGCATTTTATGACATCCCCTCTCCATGGATGCCCCTAAACAGGTCAGAACATGGCGTTACACTTCATGATTTCTGGGATGGTGCCGATAATGATTCAAGATCTCAGTGGCAGAGTCATCTTCTAGCAGGTTTTGGTACCTCTTTGTACAATCCCATAGGTAAAGGTTCAGCTTTCCCCTTTCAGTTGTGTCCAACCCTAGGAGGCGATGCTCACCTCCGTTTCATAGCCGAAGAGCCGGCGTTGTGCAAAGATGCTTCCGTGGTCACGTGGCCGGCATGTCTATAAGCCGAGGCGCACGGAGCGCTGTTACCTTCCCACCAGTTTATGTAGTACCTATTTATCTACTTGCTTTTTCACATGCTGTCGAACTGCTGGGCTGGCAAGAGCCAGGCAGACAATGGGAGCTCACCCCGGGACGCAGCGGCGCTTGGGTCTCGAACTCAGGCTGCCGACCTTCCAGCTGACAAGCTCTGCCACCTTGCCCCCACAATCCCATTACCGGCTATAGATGCTAAGGATTCAGTTGACCCAAGGTGAACAACCAAAGGCTTTCACAGCAGCAGGCAATGGTTGGAGTCTTTTCCGAACCAAGCTGCCAGGGCGTCCACAGGGGAGTCAAAAACCAAGATGGCAGCCACAACCCAGCAATCGAAGCTCTGCCCTCTTGTCTGTTTAATCATACGTTGCGTCACTGTAGCCGCCGTCCTGATCTTTCCACCCCTCCCCAATTTTCAAACTCCCCTGACAACTGCCCCAAACGGATAGGGATGCCTGCCATACTGTGGTGGGAAACGCGCAAAAGTATTAGGGTAAGCCTTAAAATAGGTTTAACGTAGTTTTTTGTTTGTTTTTAATGAAGCAGAATCCCTAATTCAGCCTCCAAATCCAAGATGCGATCCTACGCCTCAGTGATGTATCTATAAAATGGTTCCTGCACTTTTCATTCCCATCTCATCCACCCAGCTTTTACCTTCACCAAGGTTTAGCACATCCTTGGTGACCACCATATGCTAGTCCTGTAATGGAACCACCAACTCCTTTGGTGATCCAGAACTTCATTTTCTAGCTTCAGGTGAACACCTCACAGTGATCCCAAAGTCCCTCCCAGCAATTCTCCTTCCCTCTCTGTCCTGCATGAATAACTTCAGCTCAGGGATTGTCCCTTTCAAGGACCACCTGATGGTCCATCTGGTGTCTCTTCATTCCTCCACCCACATCTAACTGTCTTCATGGCTTGCTTCCCATCTTTCCACTCAGCCAACCATTGACAGAGCTTAACGCTTGATCCATTCCATTCACAACGCTGCTCACCTGAACCCACCACGACATTGTGAAGCTGGAAGTCTCCTGCATCAAGCACTGGGGGGCAGTTCCTTGGCCCCCACTCCATGTTCATCCTTGAAGTGATCTAGCATGGAATGGCCCCGTAGCCCCCTTCAGCTGGTTAAACCCTGCACCTTCCTTGTGTTTTGACAGGCTTTGTGAGTTTTGACAATCCTGCTAGTGCCCAAGCGGCCATCCAGGCCATGAATGGCTTCCAGATTGGCATGAAGAGGCTGAAGGTACAGTTGAAAAGGCCAAAGGATGCTAACCGTCCGTACTGAAGAATGGTGGGAAACACTGGATAAGCAAGGTCTAGCACAGGTAACTGCTTGGGGGTGGCAAGGAACATCACTTGTTGTCCCATAGTGTCTCCTGTCTTGTGACACTAATGACTTAATCTCTAAGATTCTACCTTTTCTTCTAGAGTCCTTTCAGGAGCAACCTCAAGAAACTGACTCTGGTGTGTTAAGCATTGCAATTGGTTATAGTGAGGGGGATACGAAGTTGATGTGGTTTTGCATTTATCAGCACATCCTTCTTGTTGCAAGCTCTCTTTTAATCCCTTTTGCTCGCTGGTACCAAGTGGACAGTTTTAAAAGAGATTACTTGAAAGTGGCAGCAAAAGCAAATGGAGGGGAGGAGAAGTCCTCCACCTCTGTAACTTCCAGAGCTTCATCACCAATGCTCATTTCCATTGCTGTTGGCTAAAAGAGGCGAGAGGCACAGGCCCTTAGGGAACCGCTCCTTCACAAATTCTCAAGAAAGGAACGCAAATCGGAGTCGCATTTGTACCAGTGGGTGGGGTATCATTGGTTAGTTGTGAATCTAGGAGCCAGTAAAATGCAAGGACACGTGTTAGGTTGTAATGATTAAATTAGCAAGATTTTGTCTGCTAAGCAAATCCAGACATTCTCCATTCTTAAAAGAGGACAAGCTTGAGGACACTGTGCTTCCTCATTGGGGGTGGATGGGCTCTACCGTGACGTTCTTCTGAACAGCCTCGGAAAGCCTGGCTCGAAAGTCTTAGTTGTGAACGCAGCTAGCAAAATGGAGAAACGACCTCGGGATTTATTGAGCCACAACAAACCCTGCGGAACATAATCCCTGAAGGCATCTCAAGGGGTTAAGAGTTGATGATCAGGCCTTTCTGTGAACGGTTTTCCTGCCAGCAGAAGAAAACTCCCAGATCACCCTTAGATAGCATTGTTGTGTTCTTCGGCTTTTGCCAGAGGAGCAACTGCGATGGTTGGGCGGGCAGGCAAAGAGGAGAAAAACACCTACCTGGAGGAGAAGCAATAGCAGAATGCGGACTTTTGTCAAATCTGGGTTGAGGAGCAGTTGCAAAGTCAGCGCTCGCGAAGTGCCGTTCCGCCACGAATGCTGTGCATTTGCTCTAAAGGTGCTACCGGTTCGTGCAAAACTACCTATCAGATTAACCCCACCTTCTTGTGTTAGGAGCAGAGTTATGGGGGCTGGGGCCAGTGTTACAGGGGTGCCGTTGCACGTTGTCCTTTCCATAGGCTGGAGGTGATATTTGTGCGGCAATGTGGAGACAGAATCGCGGCCAGGATAGACCTCAGAGCTCGGCACGTAATCGCGCCATTTCCAGCAGAGACCCCTCGAATTTTTCTTGTGCAAAGCTTCCAGAGAAGGCTGCAGCTGGACAAAAGTCCAAGCAGAAACTTTTGGGGCCCCTTCCAAGAGCAAAGAGAACTCTGCACGTTGCTTTCGTTCTGCTTGGCCCCATCTGCAGCTCTCCGCAGCCTTGTCTGGTCTCTACGCAGGTAGTTCCCTCCTTTTCCAAATTCCAAAAGGGGTGCTGGAAGGTGACCCCCAACTCTCAGGCTGAAGCAAATCAAAGCACTGTTTCTCTTTCACAGCGCAAAAGGGTCCAGAGCCATCTTACCAGGCCTCGTACAGGTGGTCCTCGACTTACGACTAGTCACTGAGTGGCCATTCAAAGTTACAGCTGACCCCAAAAGGGGATTTACAACCCAGATCCAAAGTTCAAGAGTTCGGGGACCCCCACAGTCACGTGACTACGCTTCACGCGTTCAGCAACACAGCCCTATTTACAGCTGTTTGCAACGTCATATAGTGACGTGACGGCGTTTTGCAATGGTTTTACCAAAAAAAACGGCAATTGCTTCCAATTTCCGGCGAAAACACACCCATGGCAAGCAATGAGCTCGCTTAAGGACTGCAGCGTCTGTTTTATCACTGCCGCATGCGTTTAACAGCCGCAGCAACGAAGGTCATAAAATCATGTCGGTCGTGCAATCGACCTGTTTTATGACTGCTACAACTCAGGACCGTAATGGGCAGGCCCCGTTTAACACAAATAATTCTGAAATTAAGCCGCGACCACAGAAAAGAGCACATTGCTGTACATTCACAGCCAGAGCAGCGCTTCTTAATCCACGTAGCCTTGATCTGCTTCCCAGAGCCTTTCGGCGACGTAACAGTTTGAAGAGAAGAGGCGGGGTGCAGGTCACAGCTACGCGAAGCAATATGGAAAAGAATATTATTCATTATATCTACCAGGAACAACAGGTGGGGTGTCAAGAAGTGGCACGGTGTGGCCCTTAAGGCAATGTTTCTCAACCAGGGGTGGCTGGGGG
>JANHZU010000187.1:19081-32072 GCA_032468055.1 Acrochordus granulatus
ACTTTGGCCACATAATGCGCAGGGAGGACTCATTAGAAAAGACTGTGATGCTGGGAAGGATTGAAGGGAAGAGGAGAGGGGACGGCAGAGGATGAGATGGATAGATAGCATCGTCAGTGTGATGGGCGTGGGCTTGGGAGGACTCTGGGAGGCAGTGCAGGACAGGGGGGCCTGGCGTAATGCAGTCCTTGGGGTCGCGAAGAGTCGGACACGACTGCACGACTGAACAACAAAAATATTCATTTAATGCGGGACAGCCCCGTTCAGCAGTATATGTATTTGTTCGTTTAATGCGGGACAGTCATTTATTTACTGTGCTGCGCTGGCACCTGATGGGAACGTGGACGATCGGGAAAGAAGCGTAGCCAGTTTGCTCAGGGCGGAGAGCGCCGCGTGCAGAGAGGCCTCGAAGCAAATATTCAAAATCTGCCAGATAAATAGGAAGAACGCAAGGATTCCTTAAGTCCTGGCAAGGTGGTAACAGGTAGTCCTCAACTTACAACCACAACTGGGACCCAGATCTCTGTTGTAAGTCATTGCGGTCATAATTTTATTCACCACGTGACCAGATCTGATTTTTACAGCGGTCATAAGTTGTGTCACCATGGCCATGAAGCGAATCGCATGGTCTTTAAGCGACTCACACGGTCATGAAGCACCAACAGCTTTCCCAGCGGCGTTTTTTGCCAGGTTTTGACAGAACTGGTAGTCCATGCGAGCCGATTGCCAAGCACCTGAATGGCTACCAGGTGACCGCAGAGGCAGCGCAACCGTTTGCGACGGTCGTAAACGCAGATTTAGGCCCAGCAAAAAGAAACTCCATTGAGGAAGCTGGTTTGCTTAATGACCGTGTGAGTCCCTTAAAGACCACGTGATTCACGTAGTGACTTTTTCTGAGGCCGTTAGAACTTCAGAGTGTTGTTAAACAAATGGTCACAAGTCGAGGACTGCCTGTAATATTAGGAAGTGACAGGCTGACCTCTCCCCGGCACCTCGAAGTGTAAGAGGGAGGGAGGAAAAACACCATCCGACTTGCGAGACTCTCCTACTATTGCCTATCCCAAGAGGCTTCTGGTATCAGCCTAGCTATAATCTTCTTGTGGAGTCGCTCCCGGGTTCAGTCTACCTCACGGGCTGACCCGGCAGACCGGGATCCAAAGGCCCATCCTGCGGATGACCAAGGTTCACCCCAGTGACCTGCCAGGACTTGCAGCCTTCACTCTGAGCGCAACAGCAATGAAGGCATCGTCGGGAAGCTCCCTAGCTGGGGAAATCCTTTGCTGGCCGCGTCCAAATCCTCATATAGGACATCCCCTAACAAAGAATTCAAATTGGGGTGGGGTGTCTGGAAGCGGGAATGCCCCTCGCAAACTTGCCACATCTTCAGTGGCAGCAGTCAGACCCCCCGCCAGAAAGGGCGGTTCTGCACATTCAGAGCCCCACATGTTGGTGGAAAGCCAGGCGTAGAAAGAACCGCCGGCACCTCTGTGAGCCTGCCCGCCCGTCTCCGGGGGTTTTGCTCATGGACCCGCGTGCACACGGGCATCACCGTTTGCCGGGCCCACGTCCAGAGTGAAGACAGGGAGATCCGGTCAAGTCCGGTCCCATATTCGTTTACGCCAAGCAGACCGAACCGTGCCAAACCAAAGCCGCCACCTCCTGACTGACTAGACCCATCCTGGGAGATTCTGGGGTGCGCACCCGAACCTCATCCCCACTTCCCCATCCAGCCCAGGACTACGCGGTCTCTTGAACCAGATCTCTTTCTGGCAAAGTCCTGAGTTAGCCAAATCCTCCCCCTCTGCGGCTGCAAGCGCGCGTCCCCTCACACCGATCAAGCAAGACTGGCCCGAAGTGAGCCAGGAGCTGAGGAGTAACCGTCGTTCAAAACACATTCCAGGAAAGGGACGTGTGGAGGGTGTGATTAAAAAATAATAATCAAGGCGGCAGCCACCTTGGCGCAATTAACGCTCCACCTGGTTTATGGGCGCCACGTATAAAAAAAAAGGCAGAGCTTCCTTTCCCCCTTGAGGGTCCTCTTGGTTTTTTGGACCACATCCCGGGTTTACTCCTGGTCTACTCTTTGCCCCCTCCTGTACCAACCCCGTCCCGTTGGAGTTTTCACTCCTGTGGAACAGAAATGCGTTTTTGCAGCAACCTCATTTTCTCACCCCGAACACCTTTACAAAGAGTGCAGATCCACCTACGCCTGCTGTAGAAAGTCCCTATTTTGTTCCTCGGCTCCACTGTCCTCACAAGACGGAGTAATGTTTCAGGACAGGAGGCTCACACGATCAAGCAACCATTAATGTTTGATAGAGTCTCTTCCTGGATGAGCTCAGCTTTAGACAACCCTACAGACCCCTCCAAGCATTCCTTGGAAGGGTCTCGCCACGGTTGCCCGCCATGGCTGCCCTCCAAGAAGCCCTTGGGACTTCCCAAGCTAACCTACAACCCAAGCTAGGACTTCTCAGCAGTCTTCAATCCAGGGACTAACCAAACCCAACCTAGCTTAGCTTCCTGAGATCGTCCCCAATCCTTCTTGCTCCGAGGTAGGGTCAAGGAAGTCAAGGCGATTGCACCATGGAAGTTCCTTCAGGAAATTATTTGAAGATCGCGGGACACGTACATCAGGAGGGAGGGGAGAATGGGAGAGGAAGGAAGCGTTCGAACTGTCACCACCCCAGGATGACAAGTATCCCATCGACCTGAGCATCTCCAACGATCCAATAGCATCCACACTGCATCTGGACAGTTCCACTTCTTCCTCATTTATTTTTTTCAGCGGCAGAATAATCGATTTGATTCATCCATGTACCGCACGAATTGATTTATTCTGAAATAAATCAAAGGCACCCTGGCCAAAACTCGGGGGGGTACAAAGTCAGCGCAGAGCGGCGTCCTCGTGAGAAACCACGTTATGCAGATCCCTGATTGCACCATTAAGGCCCGACCCCCTTAAACATTGAAGCTCACTTTTTATTATTTTATTATTAGTGAGAGGGAGGGAAATGTCCTCTGCTACTAATATCTTACCCATTTCGTGTCCTATTGAAACAGCAGCTGAAATGGAGCCCTAGTTTTTTCTAGAGAACCCCCATCTTGGGGTCATCTCGAGTAAGAAGGAGCTGCGGATGTTTTGGTGGTGAGGACAGGTCAGTTACGGAATCCGTTAGGAAGGAGGTGGGGGGCCTTTGAACATAAGGGGGTCACTTTTTGTCTGTGAGGGTGCTGAAATTCTGCATTTTCTGCATCAAGCAAGGTTGGACTTGAGGGCTTCGCTGGGACCTTTGGGCTCTCATGGAAAGTCTGGGTCTGACCTTTTGGTGGGACCATCTCTGTCCTTAGGCTATGGCTACTGGCTCCGGGCTGCACCCCCAGATTGCCACTCGATTTCAGAACCCGGAGAACGATCGGGCAGCCGCTCAGCCCCTTCATAAACTGGATTTTCTCTGTATTTTTTCCTTATGACTTAACAACAATGTCAGTGAACTTCCCCGTTGCTGGTCACTCGCTCTTGTCTCCAGTCCATATTCATTTCTCCTCTGTCCCTTCTTGATCTTCTCTTTTCTTCCTTTACCTTCTACCTTTCCCCTGACACACCCATCTCTCCTTCGGAGAGAAGGAGGCTCTTACCTGGCCATTTGTACAATATTTCTTCCGACAAACAGTCCTTCTTTACAACCAATCCCACATTGTTGTTCAGTCGCGCAGTCATGTCCGACTCTTCGCAACCCCATGGACTTTTTTCCTACCAACATTTGCTCATTTTGCAAAATCTCCATCCATTTCCCCATCTTGAGTAAATATCCCGCTAAGGAACACAAACTAAACTGTTTTCTGTCAGGTTTTTCCTTTGATGTGTAACTTGCATTGTCCGATGCCCTCACCAAATACTGCTATGGCCTTCCGATTAATATTTTTCCATCTTTGTGTCCTATTGCATGATACAATCTACCCAGCATTCGCTGCAAATCACTCAGATTCTCAACTAGCCACAGAGCATCATCCACACTGTTTCACGCGACCCTTGGCACCAAGCTGTTTCCACACCTTCCTTTCTCGTGTGCCCTTTCCACTGTGGGAGACTCACCTGTCTTCTAATACTTTTTCACAAAGATGTTTCATTGCTCTTCCCACAACCACTCTGCTTCCCCACTTTTTTTATTCGTTGGTTTGCTTCTTCTTTTTTCCATTTTTCACAAGGTCCTCCCTTGACACTCCCAACTAATTCTCCATCCCGCTTTCGGAACCTCTTCTGACTTCCGCAACCTTCACTAATTTGCTCCATTTTTCATCATAAACAAACAAATCGAGCATTCTTTTAGATTTATATGCATTCCTTTGCTATGCGTATGCGTGAAAAAACTTGCTTAATCCTTACACTTAAAGCAAACAAACCTCTTTTCAAGCAAATATTCACCCCGAGTCACGATTCTCATTCGTTTTTGGGTCCCTTAATGGCTCAGTGACTATTTATTTATTAAACAATTTTATATAGCCACCCAACTCAATACAGTGACTCTGTGTGGGGTCTATTTCTATATCTTCCTGATTTGTTCCCACCCATCCATTTCGTGTCATCTGATAGAATAGTTTCTAACATAAGAAAATATTTGTAGGTCAGGGGTGCTACTGATGATGATACCTAGTCGGGTGATGAAACGTCTGCAAGAAAACAACCAAGCTCAGGGAGCACCAAGCACCTCACAGCTCAACTCTGAGCTCTTCTCTTCTATTCATCCAGTATTAAATAGGGAGCAAACCCCACACTCATTAGCACTGATGATATTATCTGGTTGGGTAATGAAATGTCTGCAAGACAACAACCCAGCTCAGGCAGCACCAGTCATCTCCCTGACTCCAATCTCTGGGGAGTGCAATTATTAAAAACCCTGCACATTTTTTCTCTGATTCTTCCATTATCACCATTCCGTTGAGCATAACATGCAAATATCAAAGTATGCATGTTTATTTTCGTACTCACAAACCACACTCTGGATGACACCAATTTATAATTTCTGACACACATTTAGCCCTTCAATTCACAGTTATACCTACTCCTCTTCCCTGTCATGCACTCAGCAACTGCACTCCACAGGATCAGACCTCTCAATTTATTACATTCTTCACCTTCCTCCTAGTTTCACAGATTATAATATATAGATTATTGTGCCTTTATTATGGTCCATGACCAGAAATCGAAAATACCTCCCCCTCCAAGTCACTCCAGCCCACAATAAATCCTTGGCATCTCGTTCATAAGCTGAAATCTTCTAATAACAATTTACAGCTTTCATGGACATAATATAAAATTTAAATTAAGTTACATTTTAAAGGCTTCACAGATATGCAACATGCCTTTCTTTCTTTCTTTCTTTCTTTCGAGCATTTCATGTATTAATTCATGCTCTTTGTAATTTATTTTCTGTTATATTCTAAGTTGCAATTTTACATCAGCCATGATCATATAAATCGCAATCCTCATGAGTTTGGCCAACCATCAGGACTTTGGTCAGTTGGGGCTTTTACCTAACCCGTGTTAGTGAGGTAGAGATGCAGACTAGGTTACCAGCCTTAGTGGCCTCCATTCCCTGCCACGTGCCACTTTCCCTGTATTGGTTAAGACAGCCCTGATCAGGTTGGGCACATTTTGGCCGGTATGCCGTAAGCACAGTCAAAATCCAATTGTACCCCCTGGTGTTCTATGCAAGCTAGGATCCCTCACTTACAACCTTCCTCGCAAGCCAACTTGACCACATTCCGACAGCACAGAGATCCATGTGTGTACTGATGCAGACTAGGGCAACCTCTCATATGCCAGTCCCAACATCCCCTCTGAATTTGTGGTAGCCCCCTTTGAAAACAAGGGGGGCACTTATCACGTTTCAAAGGGAATCGTAGATGCAACGTTTGCATGTGCCACCAGCCAAACCGCGTTGCATGTGTCATGCAGACTCCCGTTCTTCTACGATTACTGCTGCTGTTCGCTTAACATCCTTCCAAAGACGTACGCTCAGCGCGTCCGATAAGGTTGGATCTGTGAGGGCAGGGAAGCGCCCGGAGCGATGCTGACCCTGGGGGGAAACAACCAAAGGCCAGCGGAAGATGACCCGATGCCATCGCTGGGGAGGCAGGGGGGACGGAGAAGAACCCAAAGAGGCAGGTCCTGGGGCCCTTCCTGGGGACGGGACGTCCGTCAGGCCACGAAGAGCTGAACGGGGCTCAACCGGTGGATGCGAGCCGTGTTGAAACTGGTTCACGTGAGAGTCGGTGACGATCTGAGTCCAGCCCTGAATTCGGAGCCCAGTTGAAGCCTGAAAACCTTTCTTGGTCCTTTACCGCAGAGGAGAGGACGGAGCCTAGAGTTTTCTTTCCTTCCTTCCTTCCTTCCTCCCTCCCTCCCTTCTAGCACTGATGATGTTATCTAGCTGGGTCATGAAACATTTGCGAGAACACCACCAAGCACCTGGTGCTTCATCCAACCCATAATTTTTAAAGTCCATCGGGATTATAGCATTATAATATAATTATAGGAGCACATATAGTGCTCCTACGCTTGGTTTCTTCGCCCTGTGTCAGACACTGGATAAAAACACATTTGCTCTGTTGACACTATCCCGCACCCGGGGATCGACAGAAACTGGCGACGGCACTCCGGTTCTTCCCCCGATGCAGGTGGCGCCACCCAGAGCTTTTGAGGACCCCAACCCGATGCTCAGCCTGGCTAGAGGCAGCTCAGCCCCCCTTGTTTGCCTTCCATGGGACGGCGGGATCTGTTCCCAGTCAGAATAATCCAATTTAGAGGAATGATTCATATTAGTGAGCACATCTGTCTGAGGCCGGAGCAAAACCCGGGTGTTGGTTTAATAAATGACGTTCATTAAACTCGGCTGAAAATATAATCTGGAGAGACGGATGGAGCGAGCAGAGCAAAGAATAAGTGCAAGGAGCCGAGCAATTATCAGCCATCGTTTGTTCTGGTGGCGACGCAGAAGCGAGCCTCGTTTGCTGAAATCTTAATTTCGCTTGGCCGAGGTGGAATCCATCAAGCAGGCGAGGCTGCGGCCGATGCTCTCGTTTCTCAGAATCTGTCAGGAGGAGAGGAAAAGGCTCGCTGTTTTTCTTAATCAGGCCCACGGCGGAAACCGGCGGCGGAGGTTGGGACGGGCGAAGAAATACGCCTCCGGAGGCCGACGTCCCAAGCTGAGGACTTAAACCTTGCAGACGGAAGAGGAGCCTCGCGGGGCCTGGATGGCGGGTCGCCCCCGTGCCAGACCCTCTTCCCACAAGCGTTTGCCGCCCCGGGTCAGCCGGACACCGCTGCCCTCGGTCGGCGGCTCGGCGGCTCCGCTCCGCACGGTTTCCTTTCCGATTCTCGCTTTTGAGCAAAAGGGGCAAAGCTTTGTCGCGCTCCTCGAAAAGGCAGCCGGACGTTTAATCACGAGGCGTTTCGCCTTCTGTCCGGAAGGCTTCTTTCTCCTGACCCGGACTGATTCGGAGGTTTGATAGCTGTTCTGTCATTATTCACAACGCTCGGACTCGGATGGCGCGTCCCGGCTTCCTTCGTCGCCCGTGAGCAGCCGCAACCGGACTTGCGCTCCTGCATTTTCCGGCCAGGCACGAGAGCCCGTCGATAGTTGCGCCGGGTTTTTTTCAATTACTCGACGTAGATGTTAAGTTACGGGCACCGGTGTGAGGAGGTAGAAGGCTTTCCAGGCCTGGCCTGGTCGCAGATCCAAAGATGAGTCGTTCTTTCGTCCTTTTCCACCACATACAGGTAATCCTCAATTTATGACCGCAGTTGGGAGCAGAATTTCTGTTAGTAAGCAAGGCGACTGTTAAATAAGTCACGTCCCGTTTTAGGACTTTTCGTTAAGTCGTTAACTTAAGTCACTTGATTTGTTGAGCGAACCGCTGCTGCTTTCAGTGAATCGTGCAGTCGTTAAGCGAATCTGGCTTCCCCCACTGACTGCTTGGCAGGTCGCAAACGGCGCGTGGGACGATGCAACTGTCGTAAGTGCAAGCTCATCGCCAGCACCCGAATTTTGATCATCTGACTATGGGTATGCTGCGATAGTCGTAAATCTGATGACGGGTCACTTTTTTCAGTACCGTTAAAACTTCAGACGGTCGCTAAATGAATGGTTGTAAATTGAGGACTACCTCGGTTCTCAAAACTTCCAATTTATGAAGCCTCCTTCCTTTTGGTAAATGGGGTAAATTTCCAATCCTTCTGGGGGGGGAAAGGTTCTCCTATCTCTTTCCTCTACCCCAAAGTCCCTCGGCTTACGTGTCTCACATTTCTCACCCAGGCAAGGATTTTCCCATGTTCAGGCAATGCTCAAATTCCACACAACCAATTGTGGGGGGGGAGTGGAGGAGGAGGAAGGCCTTGGAGCCCATAAGCTTTCAGCATGGATTGCAGCAGCCTTCAGTCGCCTTTACTTGTTGAGGGCATCTCCCTCTCTCCGCTTCCCCTACAGACACTGACGCACCACCTGCCCGCCGGCCATGTACATCCATTTCACTGATCTGTTAGGGGATTGCACATGGCACCCCTAAACTGCCAGTTGGCTTCTCCAGCTGGTTCAGAGAAGAATAAAAACGGACTGCGACCGCTCGGGAACCATCAAAGTCAGGGAAATGTTTGAGCCAGCCTTTCCCGATGTTGTGCCTTCCAGATAATGACTGGGTTGATTGATTGATTGATTGATTGATTGCTTTGGATTGGATGTGTATTTTCACCTTCTGAAAGCTGTGGTTCAATAGGAGCCCTAGGGAGCCCAGTGTGACTGGAAGGGCTGTTTTAAATCGGGGGCGGCCAACCTTGGCCGCTTTAAGAAGTCCACGCTCCTTAAAGTGGCCGAGGCTGAGCTCCCTGGATTTGATCGCTGGCCACGGGTCAGAAAATAAAGGTTCTCTGGGAGGATTTGGTAGCCAGGCAAAACGACTAAAAGGGTGGTTTTTCACCCCACCAGTGGGTGAAGGGACTTAGATGTCGGTCTCAACATCCGGCCAGGCTGACCTAGGAGAAGGTGTTCCAAGAGTCCCAAAGACAAACCAGGTTAGAAGTTGCTTCATCCCGTCAAGAAAATGCACCTTCCTTCCGCTAAGGGAGCGTTCTTAGTCCCGATACTGCAGGTGGCAAGAAAAGACAAGCGCATCTCTCTTTCTAGCTCAGGGCGCTGGACCCCGTCCCAACGAAGAGTCGGTGAGCTGCTCACAACCACACTTTCCCCACCGTGGTGTGAATGTCTTTCTTGCCGACCGCTGAGCGCCGTTACAGTCTGATGCTACCGGCCTGGCCAATATCAACCCTGGATGAATTGCCACGCAAGAAAGATGTGGCCGACGGACTGCACAGTTGTAAAGAACGCTCTTTCCTTCTCTCCTTTCGTGGAAATCAACCAGAGTTTTGGATTCCCCCATTCTTCTGAGCAGACCCAACACCGTGGACTCTAAACAAACCAAAGGACGGATCGGCGCCGTGTGCTAAGCCACAAACACACACAGAACAAGCCACAGACCTAACTGAGGTTTGTTTCTTTTTTGCACAAAGTGCCATGGTTCGGCCTCCCGTCGCCTTGGTCAAATTCAGCTTGTTTCAGAGGCCCACCTCATATTATTCATCTCAGCACATGAATCTTGGAGACACTGCATTCCGCAAGAGAGGAACGTTCGGCCTTCCTTCACCCGCTGTGGGTTCGGATTCCAGTTCTCAGAACGTCCGGTTGAAATAAATAGCGTGGCAAAGTTCCCACACCACTGGATAATGGCAAGGTTGAGGAAGGCTGGCAAGGTTGAGGAAGGCTGGTCTACTCTACCCGGGAGAGGTCCTTTCCCACGTCCCTGAAAAAGGTCTTCCCAAGCCCATCACCCTAGATGCGGGTAGTCTACTGAACTTGGAGACCAACCCTACATGGAAATCCAGATCGCCCCAACCCTGAGAGATGTTCTGCTTGATCATACTTAGGGATGAGATGCTCACTTCTTCTCAAAGTGCTTTCACTGCTGAACTATTCTTTATTCTTAAGAAGGTTATCCTAGCATTCAGCTTGAATCTACCTTCCCATGACTTCTATCCTTGACCTACATTCTGGAATGAGCAGACTAGACCTTCTTCTGCATATTTGTTGAGTACGATCATCCATCCTTCAATCTTCTCTTCTCAGCCATAAACAGGTCCAGTTTCCTTAATCTCTTGTGTAGATGGAGATGGCTGTGGTTGATCCTAACCTATGCCATAATAACCTTGGTTGATGGGGGGTCATTCCATGTTGGAGCAGTTAGTGGACTAACTAAGAAGATCCCACCTCCATCCTGTAGTACCCTAGTTTTTTACTTAATGTTGGTTTATTTAATGTTTGTACTTCCGTTTTTATGATGTTTGTAAGCCTCCCTGAGTCCCTTGTTAGTGAAACGGGCGGCATATAATTTTAATAAATGCATCAACTCTACTAGAGAGGAAGAATTTCCTCCATGCAGGTGCACAAAGAGTGAGAGAAAATCATGTTGAAGTGACCGTGTTTAGCAAAAGGAAGCTAGTCCATTTTTGATTGTGGGCTATATTTATTCTGATATGAGTGTTATATTCATTTCTTTTTTAAGCAGTCTCAACTTAATGATAGCCAGTAATTAATTAGCATGTTTTTATAGCCAGGTTGGGAAATGGGATAGATACTTACATATGTCTGTCCTACGGCAAAGAAATAAATATGCATTAATATTTATCCCATTGGCTTCCATTGAATTCTAAGAGATGTGCTCAGATTTATTTCTACTATAAGAATCCAAGTTTCATAGAAGCAATAATTCAATTTCAGGCGTATCGTTCAAAACAAAGCTTCAGATTTTTTTTACAAAAAAAGGAAAGGAAAAAGGAAATTAATAAAAGTTGAATAATTAATAAGTCTGTGAAAGCGTACTGAGCAAGCCGAGTCTTCAATCTGTCTCATGTGCATAGGGACACTCATTGTCACCTAATTCTTTTTAGCTGGCGCTGCATCCTAGTTTTAGCACAATTAAAAATGAGTCAAAAATATTTTGAGTTAACTGTGCCTTATAGCTTGAAGGCAATTTGAAGCTACAGGCTAATTATGATAACAACAGCAACCATAAAGAAATCAATGCCATAATCTTCAATCGAAGTTAAAAGATTATGGCATAAACCAGCAGTGATGGTGCTGGTGCTGGTGGTGATCGACACACTGGACGCCAGATCAAAAAACCTTGGGCGGCACTTAGAAAATCTGTGCATGGACAACATTTCTGTCTTGCAATTACAAAAAGCCAACATTGCTTGGATCCACATATAGGCTATCACAATGCATCATGGCATCCTAGATCAGGCATGTCCAACCTTGTCCATCTTAAGATGTGTGGACTTCAACTCCAGGATGCTGGTTGTTGAAATCCACACAAAGCTGGCTGAGGAATTCTGGGAGTTGAAGTCCAGACATTTTAAAATCGACAAGGTTGGACATCCCTGTCCTAGATTCTTGGAAAGAACTTGATACCATGAAGGCCAACTAAAGAACTGGCAGCTGTGATTTCATGTGGTTATGCATCTTACGATAGTGCCCAAAGTCCTAATTGCATGTGGAAAGATTACCCTGAATTTACGTCCATAGAACCAGATTTAATTGAGAGAAACGAAGGGTGGCTGTGATTCCTAAGGGTTCTTGACATAGAAGGAGAACAAGAGAGAGCTGACCTGGATCTGGCAAAGGACCTCATAAGTGCTCTGGCATGGATGATGCTAAATGCAGGAGAAATAATTCTTCACTGTCCAGATGGTGACCTCCTTGCTAAATATGGCAAAAATATCAGTGGGAAAATTCAGGACAAAATGTGCGAAACATAAGAGGTTTTGTGGCATCCTTTAATTGGACATGGGTGAAGCTAGATCAGGAGATTTCCTTGGGTCCATGCATTACCCATTTAGATGTTTTTTTTTCTGTTGCTATTTATATTATTTTTATAGAAATAAGAAACTGCTAAGATGCACAGCAAAGCACCGTCTATGACGTCCACTTTATGTACATGACTGGCTCTTCGAGCTGTAGGAGCACTAAAGGGTTCCTTAGAAACTAAAGGTGGTGGCCAACTGCTGATGACTCCCTTGATGTCATCGAAAGGTTATGAACCAGAGTCACTTTGGGGAGATGATGCCATTTTTCTTAACCTGACCCTGCTGGACTTTTCTGCACTTTGTTTCCTTTAGGAAAATGGTGTTTAGGTCCTCATTAGGAAAACTGTTAGAGAGAGGGTGCAAATGGGTGTATCTGCAGTAATGCCAGCAGATGAACCGGTCAATAAGTTAGCCTATTTTCTGGATTTCCCTAATATTTTGAAGCTTAAATTTACCAAATGTGCTGGATTTGTATAACAGAAGAAGCAGCAAAGATACAAATGTTCGCAAGGACCCCCCACAGGCAAGATGAATGCTAAGTAAGCTACCCAGATAAGCATAAGATCTCCTACTGATTGGGTTAAAGTTGGAGGAAGACAGCCAAAATATAAAACCACTAAAAATGAGCATTAAAGTGCAGTGATAGCATAAACAGAAAACTCTCACTGCATGATAAAGTGTGAGTGACCCCCCCCCCAACACACCCGCACAAACACATCGTGATGTTTTTCCTCTGAGGCTGGTCAGCCTGGGCTCAATCAGTAACTGCTGCGCTTAAGTCGTCATCATCTAAATCTTTTGGGAAAGAATCAGTCCAAACTGTAAATGACCAAAATGTAACCACAAGACTAGAAGTAGTGAAGTTTTTCTCTGAGTGAATCTTTTATAATTTCAGAGAGGTGCCTCCTGTGACCCGTGCATTTACAGTGCGAGATGATGGACAGATAGACAGTAGATAGATGGATGATAGACAGACGATAGGTAGATAGCTAGAGAGAGAAACAGACAAATACACTGTAGATATAATGAGATGGATACAGATATAATGAAATGGATGGATGGATGGATGGATGGATG
>JANHZU010000187.1:49436-61579 GCA_032468055.1 Acrochordus granulatus
CCATACTTCCAGGATAGGGGCCACCACCGAAACGACCTGTCAGCCAGTCTATACGGGTATGGACTGGTTGACAGGTCTTTTCGGTGGTGGCCCCTATCCTGGAGACGATAGTTCAGAAGACCCTCCGTAGGGCCTCCCTAGATGACCCTAGTCCATCTTGGCAATGTGTTGCGTGATATCTCCTACTCCCACACCATGCAAGGCTCTAAGGGTAACAACCAGGATTTTGAACTGGGTTCAGGAGCAGACGGGCAGCCGAAGGGCAGAGACCTAAGCAGTTTCCTTTGTGATCCATCTCTACCCAAAGCCAACCTGCGATCATCACATGAGAAGTTTCGAAAGGCAATGTCCTCCACACATGATCTGGCACCTTCCCCAAGACTGCTACCCTACAGCTGTGAAGACATGCTGATTGGAGAACCCCGACAAAACCCACAAAACTGGAAGATAATCTGGCTGGGGAAAGCTGTCCCAGGAGGAGATGAGAAAGCAGCTTGGCTGATGCTGTCTCCTCTAATTTACCTCCACATTTCACAATCCACCTGTGGGTGGTTTGCAAATCTCTTAACTTAGAAAAAGAGTTAATTGGATAATCAAGTAAAGTGTGAATTCGGAGCAAAGCCTTAAGAAAGCTTAAAAAGCCTTAAGAAAGCCTTAAAAACCTCAAAAGCCTTAAGAAAGCCTTAAAAAGCTGCCCAATCATTCATGAGTTGACCTGAGAGAAAGCAATTTTGGTTGGTCTTCCCAGGGAAGATCCATCCCACGAACCAACTTGAAAATCTGGGAATTAAAGGTTGCTGAGCTAATGAAATGGACAGCCCTGATTAAAGAAAATGCATTGATTAACTTTAAGGGGAATTGGAAGCCCCTACTGGACTTTCTGTGCAAAACAGGAAAAAAATAAAATTAAGGATTTGCTGATTAATAATATTAATAGATTATTTAAAAGGTGGATCTTATGTTGTAACCATAGAGCAAGAACTGGATGTGGGTTTCATTTATATCTGCTGTAAAAGAAGCCAGAAATCATTCTTCCTTTTGTACTGTAACTCTATTTTTTATTTTGCTGCATTCTGTCCTCTCTTTCTCTTCCCTTTTTTTCTTTCTTGATTATTAGTTTCTGGTGGTTTCTAATCTATTTTAAAATTTAATAATGGCACTTTAAAAAGAAAAATAAAATCTGGGAGTTACAATCCAAAACACCCAGGAGGCATGAAAGTGGGGAAATCTCCCTGCTTAGATGCAGGGTAGACCTACAGTGAATCTCCACAGACCCGAACAACCGTTCTCATGAAGGCTGCCTCTTGACTTGCAAAAATACCTTGGGAGGATGCTGAGCTAGCCAAAATTCTGGCTTTTCCCACAGCATTCTTTGCATGTGGGGCAGAGAACTCTGCACAGGTCGCTTCGCTTCTTTAGCAAAAGCAGCTCTGCACCACTCCGTAGGGAGCTTCCGCTGGTTGCTAGCTACCAGCCTGTCATCCTGAAGATAAATATGTTCCCTTTAAGCATGGAGGGTTTAGATCTGGCAGGGGTTTGCCAGATTTTCATTGTGCCAGCTGAGTAGGTGGCAGGTGAAATGAGGCTTTAAAACTCTGGAGGACCTCGAGGTATCTTCTCAAGGAATGCCTGCTGTTGGGCAGGTTATCCAGAACCCAACTTGGACACGATGCCAAGGACTTTTGGGTTAACAGGAGAGGGAGATCATTTCAACACGCCCAGGCCCACCATGTGCACAGCAATCCTGAAAACTAATGAAGACCACATATTTAATTCCATAGATTTCTTCCGCATAGGCAGAAGTGTCCCAGTGTCTCACCAGGGCAGTGTTGAAGGGGATCAGACAGCAGAAGTTTTTTGTGATATCGGGCACCATCAACACTCCAGCACATCCTTCCCTGTCCTGCAGGGACAGTGTAGTCTTTGCGCCCAGAAATAACCACTGCCAGAGCCCACAGGTCCGATCCAGTTCTCAGGAGGTGGCCAACCTTATCTAGCCTTGGAAGCTAAGCGCCATCGCGCATGGTTACTTCTGGAGCGGAGGATCTCCAGAGAATGCCAGGTCTGTGGAGTCAGATGGACCTATCAAAGAACCGCTGCAGAAGACAACCTTGGCAAATCTTGTTCATATTGTGGCCAGGGAAATTGCATGGATATAACCAAGGAAGGCAGTGTGATGACCGAGCAGTGAAGATGCTGGGCTTGTCAGCTGGAAGATTGGCAAGTTCAAGACGCAAGCGCTGCCGCACAATGGGGTGCGCTCTGTTTTTCGCCCCGGTTCCTGCCGACCCAGCAGTTCAAAAGCATGTCAAAATGCAAGTGGATAAATAGGTACCACCTAAATTGGTGGGAAGGTAACAGTGCTCCATGCGCCTTGGCTTATAGTCATGCCAGCCACGTGACCATGGAAGCGTCCTCAGACAACGCTGGCTCTTCAGCGATGAAACAAGATGAGCATCGCCCCTGGAGTCGGCCACGTCTACTTTACCTTTTTATCCACAGAATCACCCACAGGCTTGTTTGATCAGATTCCCTTATTATTTAACATCGAGGGTTCCAAGGCTCCGGTTTTGGCTCAGATGTTTCTAGATTTCATCCAGAAATATCCAGGACCCAGCTGCAGTTGTCTCTGGCAGGAAGCTGCATCTCTACGCAAACCCATGTGGGCCACCGGAATCCCGCTCACCCACCTTCTCTCAGAGGCATAAGTGATTTCCTGAAGTGCATGTTCCTCCTCACCCGGCAAGCTCTCGCTGAAGGCTCTTCCTGACTTCCTGCTCCTGAGCATCGCGTTTGGGTTCTGCCTCTAGTGGAAGTGTTGCTGGCTCTTCCTTGGACCAAGCTGTCCTACATTTCTAGGACCTTCCTCCTGGCAAGATAGTGAGTCCTCGATTTATGACCACAACTGGGACCAGAATTTCTATCATAAGTCGGTGCAGTCGAAAAGCAAATCATCATGTGATCAGGCCCGATTTTACCACCCTTTTTCCTGTGATGTTAATCAAGTCACTGCAGTGGTTAGCAAATCATGCGGTGGTTACTCAAGTCACATGATTGTTAAGTGAATGTGGGCTTCCCTAATTAACACTGCTTGTTGGAAACTGGCTGGGAAGTCATAAATTACAATCATGTGGCACTGCAATTGTCATAAATTCAAACGGGTTGCAACAGCCCAAATTGCGATCACGTGACTGCCAGGGTGGTGTGGTGTGACGGTTGTAACTTTGAGGACAGGTAAATTACTTTTTCTGACACTATTGTAACTTTGAATTCTTGTTAAATGAATGGTCACAAGTCGAGGACTACCTGTGTTGCTTTCAGGTGTGCCTTATGTCTGCTCAGCCCTCAGAACCAGCAGCCCCTTGAAGAAAGTTGCCGCGGCAGCCACCATTTCCAACCACAGCATGCTCCAGGGGCTTGTTGTAGCATCGCATAACTACATTTCCATTCCTCGTTGATGCTGACATGCTCTGCACGCTCCGACTCCTCTCTCAAGCACCACCTACCACCCAAGCTCGACAATGCCCGGCCTCCCTTTACCTTTTAAGCAGCTGAGAAGTGAGAAATTCACAGTGAATAAGAGACTACAGACAGACTGGTGGCTCAGCACCAAAATTTCCAAGAACATCAAAGCAATTTATGGAGCATTGAACAATGCAAAAAGATACAGGCTAGGCCATCAATGGTCCTCCCTGTTCATACTATTGTGATGCTTGGCCAGCAATGCGGACTCCTGATATGTTTCTTGCTTAAATTCACAATTTTATTTTTGCAGTCAGGCTGTCTTGAGATATGCTGGCCTCTCCACCAGAATAGTCATTGAGAGCTTTTCACCAAGTTTCCGGGTGGGACCATCTCATTAGCGGACTTTCTCCAATTACGAGACGTTCCCTCCAGATTATCCTTTTAGCATCACTGATACAAGCTCTCTTTCTGTCTCACACACACCCACACCCTTAATTAATCTCCCTTCTGAGGATGCTACCTAGTTTTGGTAATGAAATCTCTGCAGGAAAAACAACCCAGCTCGATGAGCACCAAGGACGCCCTCATCTGCCTCCCTTGGCCGATTCTTATACTTTTAAACTATTTCTACCCTTTATTGGAGTTCAGGATATTTGTGCATTTATGAATAGCAAGCATGAAAGCTTCCTATCCCTGAGAAGCAAGCAATAAAAATGGGAACAGAGGTACTGTACAGTACGGTGAAAATGTGTGGAGATTTTGACGTGGTGGAGTAAAATTGGCAGAATCTTTTGAAAGAAGAGAACATCTTTGACAGCCGGAGATGGAAAGGAAATTATTAGGGGTTTACAAGCAAGGCCTGTTTTTAAAAGATCCCCTGTTCTGCATAGATTTTAGTCCTGGAAACAGCCACTCCTGATTTCAGCTAAAACCCCAGTTTAGGGGCTGGCTAGTTATTTTTAAGAATTGTAAATCTCCCACTTGTATTTTCCGTGTTGGTGTCATAAGCTGTGAGTCATTTTGAAAGGAAACCCACAGCAGTATATTAAAAAAAAGCATGCATCTTCTCATCGGTGTTTAAAACCTGAGCAGCACAAATTTATGATGATGATTTAAGGCCTCAAGCACTTGAGTCTCAAACTAAGTTCCGATAAACCATTTTCCTTTGGAAGAAAACACAGCAAATTAATTGAGTTTGCCATTTCCAAAGTTTTATGTGCGGGGGGGTAGGTCTCTCGTGCGCATGAAAAGAGCTCAGTTCAGCCCAGTGGCGGGGGAGGTTTGCTGCACTGTCAAGAGTCAAGTCGCAAAACAATGCTGCCTTTCCGTCAGAAAAAGAGGAGGGCTATCAGATCCCTTCTCTCAGGCGCAGCCGCCACTACTGGTGTTAAAGCTGTTGGCGCAGTGGTGAGGGCACCGGGACCCAAACCAGAACACCAAGAGTTGTGGTCCTGCCTTGGGTGTGACACCAGCCGCATTATTTTGGGCCAGTCTCTCCTCACAGCCCTTGGAGAAGGCGGCAGCGGTGAGCCACTTCTGGAAACGCGCCAAGGAAGTGCAGTGCCTTCTCGAGGCGGTCCCCAAGTGCCAGGACTAACCAGCGGCACCAACAATATACTGCTTGGTCTGGCGGCTGAGGCGCCGGCCCAGCAGCAGGAACGGCTAAGTTTCCTCTCCCGGGGGGAAGCTTGGGAAGATGGGGGCAAGACTGGCTAGTGAACTGCAGAGATTTCTAGGCTAACTCAAAGGCATGTCTACACACACACACACACCTGGGAAGTGAGGTCAAGGACCCACAGATGGTAAAAGTCACAGCCCTGCAATGCTTTAGCTTCGTAGTCCCAGGGAACAGCAACTGCGAAGGGCAAAGGTCTCCTATAAAAATAATCTCAAGAGGAGGATGCTTCTATCCAGAAGATCCATCGAACAAATTCAGGAGCTAAAGGTACAAAGAGAAGAGAGTATGTGTAGCTCAGGGTTGCTGTGGGGTCCTTGATGGTTAGTTATTTTCTTGCAGACGTTTCATCACCCAGCAGGGTAACATCATTAGGGCGAGCACTGATAATGCCGGTAAGATTCTCAGTCACCAAGTAAAGTTGTCTGGAGATTGAGTCATGGCAACAGGACTTCTTTTTCTTGTTCGTTAGACATATTTCACTGCTTATCCAAGTAGCTTCTTCAGCAGCAAAACATTTCTAACCAAAAAGGAGTCCAGTTGCTGTGACTCAACCTCTAGATAGCACTGATGTTACCTAGTTGGGTAATGAAATGGCTGCAAGCAAACAACCAAGCTCAGAGAGCATCAAGGAGCCCACAGTTCAACCCTGAGCTACACATCTCCTCTTCTATTAGTCTGGTATTAAAACAGGGAGCAAACCCCACTCTCACTAGACCTGATGATGTTACCTAGTTAGGCGATGAAATGTCTTCAAGAAAACAACCAAGCTTCACCATAGCTAAAGTACAGATGGAAGTTGGCTGGATCCTGCTGCCTAACTTCCATATACCACTTGAAGGAGGAAAGACAGAAATGGTGTTCGGCATGGCATCTCATTCCCCATATCCCCTCTATCCAGACTTACCAAGACGAAATGCACCCATGAATCCACGGGAATCTTCATCCAAAGTTGGGCCAGCAAAAGAAGGCTGAGGCAGAAGCCACTCAGAGCAATATCCAGAAGACCTCTTTCTGACCAACCAGAGTTAGGATCAAGGAACAGGTTAAGTATGAAGTATGGAAACGAAGCGTGATATATCCTGGCCATGTATGGAAAGTGTCTGGCTTTATATGATTGTGACAGAGGAGAAAACAGCATCCCAAGATGGGTGGCCTTGCATCTTTGATGTTTGCTGTTCCAACTAGAGTCTCACTCTGACTTTTTTGCCACTTGGGAGCCCAAAATAATAACTACAGGGGAATGTTCTTTAAAACGTGTGCAGCACATCTGCCAGTTTATTGCCCAGACGTGAGCCAAGACGGACGAAAAATGAAACAGAAAGACAGGTTTTATAAAGGGAACTGGATAATTTATTAAATTAAAATGCCACACATTTATCTTTAAAAGAGCTAATTATTCTAAAGTGAGGTTTATGAAGCATTTGCACTGGAGGTGGAAGGAATGTTTGATGAATGTACAGATCCATCACTTACAGTTTAGATACTGATTAAATCAGGTTATAAACACAGGAAGGATGTAGGATATTTTTGGAGCATCGAGGCAGCAGAACAAGCAAGAAACAAGACCGAAATATTTAGCAAAAGAGCGGAAAGAAAGATAACTCAATTACACTTCCAATTCCATCCAGCCACATATAGGGACCCCTTGATTCATCCCAGTGGATGTTCTCAACTGAAGGAATTTAAATTTAAAGGGACCATCCCAAGGGAACGCTTTGGCGAGTTTTAGTTTTGATGCTTGCGAACTTGTTTCAACGGACTGAAAAAAAATCATTTCTGTCTCTCCCCCATCACTGATTCCAGTCCTTTTCTATTTGACAGTCATTGATTTCTTCCTCTCCCCTTCCTGCCCTGAGGCTGTAAATGGTTTTAATAACTTCAATTTCATAATGCCTCGTGACAAAGCACCATCTGCTTGCGTTGGCTACAAAACACTGTTTGCACAATCCTGCTGAAAATGACAGGAGTTACAAGTTGGGTTTCAGAAGAATATACATGTCAGGGGTTAATGGGAGTTTAATGAAAGTTGTCAATAAAACCTGTTATAATGGGGGGGGGGTTGTTGCATGTCACACCATCCTTCCGTGCAGCCTCTGACTCCCCTAAGAAATACGCAGGCCTTGGTGGAATATCTTACATGGGTCTGGCCAATACATTTCCTTCTTGGCCTAAACCAGCAATCAATGTCTGAACTATGGCACTAATATTGCATAGAGATGAGGCAGATAGACCAGAGGCTGTACTGATGCTGCTAATATATGCACAGTGGCAGACGTTTATACGAATATCCTTCATTTGTCACTGCCATACTTCTATAGAGCCAGGTGACAGCCATCTCCCTGACTTCCTGAACTTTGCATAATTGAATCGGGACTTCTTGGCCCACCTACTCCAGAACCTCTTGACACTGCTGATGACAACAACAACGGTGTGGTGGGTTTTTGTGGTTTTTTTGAAGTGACTTAGAGCTCAGCCTTCCTGACGGATGGATTTTTTTTCTACCAGTGAAGTTGAAAGTTGACAATAGTCCTTTCAAAAGACACTGATGACCCAAATGCCATTTGACACACAAATCAACAGCATTGATCCAACCTGTTTATCAAGAGCTTTATTGAAAATCCCAGATTCAATATTAAAAGAGGTTAAGTATTGGCATTGACTAAGAACTGGAGGTGAACGATCGCTCTGGTATCGTGCTCTGGAAGGCAAATCTGAAAGCAGCTCTTGAAAATTTTAAAAGAGTGGGTGGGGAGCACTAAAAAGGCAGAGGAGAATGACAGGCCATCTCAGAGGCCAAATTAAAAGCAAACATGGAACTGCTGAATTTATTTAGTTCCTCTTGCAATTCCTAGGATAAAATGGCAAAAATATTTCACTATGTGAGTGAAAAGAGAGCAACCTCCAATTCTTGGTTGCAGCTGTGGCTAATCCATGCCTGAGGCCATTCAAGATCCCCAGCAGGAGAACATTTCCTATGGGCTAAACAAGGGCCCCCCCCCAACGCTGTTTTGGAACACCGACGATGTCCCCCTCTTCCAAGACTGAGCCAGGATATAAGGAATCAGTTGGACAGTCTTACGGTGAGACCAGTCCAAAGCCAGCAAGGTTCCAGAATTCAGCCTTTCCTATTTTAAGCCATAATCTCATCCCACAGAAGCAGTCTAGGACACAATTAAACTTGGCATTTTTCCTTGCTTCCCTACAATGTCATGAAAGAATCTCAGACACCATGCCTGAAGAACAGCAGTGTGGCTGTGCTGTGAGAAAGCAAGCACTTCTCCTCTTCACTGGTCTAAACCAAAAACTGATAGACCCATTGCCCCACCACTACCAGAACATTTGCAAGCCCACATCAAAGGCAGCTCCTTTGATAGGACTAGTGCAGACAAGAGGAGGAAGAGGAGCCTAAGAGATCTGAGGGTTGAAGCCACAGTGGTTGCCTGCTTCCTTCTCTAGCTGGTCACTAAACAGGTGCAATGCTTTGTTGTGTGTTGCCTTTATGGTACTCAAGAAACAGAGCTCCCTGGAGTTCTTCATGCCACTGCCTACCATACTACAGCTACACTGAGTGGAAAATGACTGCTGAGCTGGAGTCTTACCAATTCTGCATCTTTCTTTAAACAACCGCAAAGGGAAGCATCTTTTAAAACAAACTGGAATAGATACAGCATGAATAATTAAACCCAGAAGGTGAAACATGCATTACCAGGGGTGAGTGGAAATAATTATGGATTTGTCTTTATTTACAACATCATGGAGTGAGGTTGCAAAAGAGAAGAAAGCCATTAGGACAAGAAAACATTTAGTGAACTAATTTTGCCCTACGAGCCTGTGCTTTCTCTGTGGATGTGGGCTATGAACGGAGCAGTTTCGATTGAGAAGAAGCCCACTAAGAAAGCAAGCAAAAATTAAGAGGAGGGGGACTGGCATTTCGTTAGTTCACCAGATCCAAGGCACCCTTGATTTATCTTTCTTTTTTTAAAAAGAGGCATCTTCTATACCGGGTTCATTAACTGGAAAACTAGTCATTTAAGTGTTGAGAGCACCTCTAAGTTAGCAGCTTAAAAAAACCAGTGAAACAGTTCACAACCCTTGAGGGAAGCACCCAGCAATGTTTTGGGGGGACTTTGCACTGCACCTTCATTTCAATAGATTGCTTTCCAAGTGGAAAATTTTAGTGCTGGAATGTGTAAATGTTGGCAGGTGAGACAGAGAGGGAGAGACAAAACCCTGGAAACTGGTTCTCCCAGCTAAAAAATCAATATGAAACGCCAATCCTTTTCACAACGGTGTGACTTCCTCCCCCGCTTCAGCAGTGGAGTCTGGGGAAAAAGTCCACAGGAGGGGAAGAAAAAAACCCAGAAGGTTCCACTAACACTCCTTGCAGCTTATTCCAGAGGTTTCTCTAACATGATTCACAAGTCGGCACGGGGAGCTACAGATTCAGTTTCCTAAGGGGAGAGAGGAGACAATCATTGGTCAGACAAATAATTTAAACCGAGATCCTGACACGTAGACACACCCAGATGAGAAAGAGAAAGGAAGGAGGAGGTCCTCGGAGTCATCCTGGTGGGGTTGAGCGCCAGGCTCATCAGATGAAAAAAATGTCCTCCAAAATCCGGCTCTCTTCCAAATCGGCCACTCCGTTCTTGGCCCTGGAGGGCCTCCAATTCCAACCAGGTTTCCTGCAGCTCCTGCTCTGGGGCGGGATCCCTGGGGGGAGGCCGCAGGGATGCTCCTGCTTCGGGCTCATTGCAGCCACCAGGTCTAGGAGGGACGTCTCATATCTGGAGAGAGAGGATAATCCATGAGTGTATCTCATAACGTCCTCCATACCTACTGCTGGGACCTCCTAGCACTCTACTTCGTCCACTGTGCAGGGCCAAAGCTTTACTTCTTCTCCTCTGCCTGGCCCATTTTCTTTATTGGTCCCCACAGGACATCTTGACACACAACCTCCAAGACATTCTTGTCTACTCCATTAGGGGAGGTGGAGAGGTAGGAACCAAGTTGCTAAGGAAACAAAGGGAAAATGTCACCTGAACCAGACACTAGAAAGATGGGCCTGAGCAGATGGGAAACCCCTCCCCGGGTCCCTTCAAGGGCTGCCGGGCTTGAAGATCAGTCTCGTCAATCAACAAAGCAAGGATTTGGGGGGATCAAAGGGGTCCTGAAGGCCATCAACACTTTGAGTCACCTTTGGTTCCACACTTGGTGGCTTCTGTCCCTCTGGCTGGTGCCTGGCAGCTTAGTTGAGAAGGACATGGGGTAGTGTGGATGAGTGTGTGTTTGTGTGTATGAGAAAGCAAATCTGCACTGTCACCATAAAATGTTGCTGTGGCTTTAAATTCACTGGGTCTCCATGTATTCCAAAGAACCATTTGTGCCCCAGCGTTGGGTTGAACGGGGTTTGAGTGTGGCAGTTTTCCAGGGCTGTGAATGTGTGACCATAAGCCGAACCTGAAGCACATTTAACATCATCTCTAGAGACACAGAGGATCACTGATAAAACAGCAACTGAGGATATTTAAACAGACCCGCTTCAGCATCACCATGCATTTTTTAAAAGGTTGGGTTTTGTGGAATCCTTGGTGCTCTCTGAGCTGGTTGCTTTCCTGCTGAAGTTTCATGACTGAACTAGATAACATTATCAGTGCTAGCTTCCTTTTAAAACCAGCTAGCACTGATGATGTGACCTAGCTGGGTTATGAAACATCTGCAACAAAGCAACCAAGCTCAGAGAGCACCGAGGTCCCCACAGTTCAACCCTGAGCTGCAAATAATCTCTTCTATAGGTTAGGCTTTTCCAGACCTTCAAGGCAGACCATGCATGCTAATCCTACTTTTATTATAAGGATATAAGAACAGACTCTTGCCAGTCTGAATGTACTTCTCCCTCGTTTATCTTCATGAGAACCTGGGAGGGTCAGGTCTGAGACACATTCTCAGGTTACAGTGCTACTCTGGACTCAGGTCTCTTTTATCTGGCTGCTATCTTGGTTGCAGCTCTTCCTTCGGTTCCTCAAGGTTCTTTCTTTTTCCTCATACAAGTTTCTTTTTCTGTGCATGACTTCTGGATTTTTTTTTCACTGTCTGTTTTGCACCTTTTTATGGATCTACCCAATTATTGTTAAAATGCCCTATGGATCATCAGTCAATCTGAATCCTTTTGAGACCTAGTTAGGCATAAACTGCAGAACTGAAATGGAGTACTGAGAGATTTTCTGTTTTTTTTAAAGACACAATTAAATCCCACCCACACCCTGAGCAAGAGCTGCTCATTAATCATTAATAATGACCTCCAGATCTAATTAAGAAGGGCTAGGAATAAACATGCTGTCACAAATACTACCTGGCTTTCCCCCACCGGCAAGCAGACCCCGTGGCCCAGACAGGCCTGTGCTGCCTCCTCCAATTTCCTGAATTCCCAAGTTACTAGTCTGGGGGCTATGTTTTCAATCAGCTCAGAGGTTGCTTGGAAAAGAGAGAAGAAGAAGAAGAAAAAAACTCCAGCAAAAGCCCAGCCAACAGGCCGTGTTTGCATTTTGGGGGCAAACCACCCTGGAGCTAATTTCTGCAGAAAATTTATCTAAATTTTACAGCATTGCTGCTATCAGGGAGAATTAAAAGATTTGGCAGATTACAAAAAGCAGCAAAGACAGGAAAGATTATTTAAAAGACCCGGCATTGGAAATTGGTCTGTTTGACATCAGGGCTCTACACGCAAGAAAGCAAGGCCAGGCCGCCCAACAGTCTTATCTGCTAGGAAAAAATGCTCCTTTTGGTGATTTGGTGGTTAATCCCCTGATAGAAGAGTTTGTCCTGGCTTGTCAGGTGCCATCACAAAGCATTTGCCTGTAGGCAGCCGAGCTCCACTACCCATAAAGCCAAAGAGGAATTCCTAAGAGCTAGAGCTTTTTACATTCCCCTTCCAGGGGAGAAGAGGAATTCAGCTTCAAAGTTCGAATCTGACTTCAGCAGGAACTGGAGGCCTCTGTAT
>JANHZU010000187.1:91550-103353 GCA_032468055.1 Acrochordus granulatus
GGAGGGGGTTTCTAGCACTGATGGCATTATCTAGTAGGGTAATGAAATGTCTGCAAGAAAGCAACCAAGCTCAGACAGCATCACGGACCCCAGAAGGAAGAGCAAAAATATTTGAAGAATCATCTCCCCCTGCTTACATCTATCTGGCCCACCAGAGTGGGAAGGCAGACTATTGTAGGACCCATCTATTAAGGAAGTGCACCTGAGGGGACCTAGAAGAAGGGCCTTCTCTATAATGACTCCCTCCCTTTGGAACATTAATCCCCTGGAAATAATGTTGGCCTCCTCCTCGCTACTTTTTCAGAAGGCCGTAAAGACATGGGTTGTCAGTGGGTCTGGGGACCCCAGGCTGATTCGGAGAAAATCAAACAGCTTGTATAATTATGTTTGTTACCACTGTGGGCATCTGCATAGTTTCTGGGGGTTTTATATTATTTAATGAGGTATGCCACCCAGAGTCACTGTGTGAGAGTTGGGTGGCCATATCAATAAAATAATAAATTAGTAATAAATGAAAATAAAATACTTCTCACCTCCTTTGGACCGTGGAGGTTCCTTTCTCGTGCCTTCCCCAAAGGTTGTGCCATCTGTATCGCAAGTGAAGCCCACAGTCTTCGTCCCCAAATGGACCTTTTCACTGCCTTCCGATGCTCTGCAACCTTTCTGAGAGGGTGTCCTTAAAAGGCAATCTTCACAACCCAACGTGGGGGAACTGCAAGAAGAAGAAAAAGGAAGAGGAAACAGTGAGCCACAAATGTCTTTTTTTAAGGTTCTCATCTTCAACCTACCACATATGCTGACCTTAACAGAAAGTTAGCATTGAATGTACATTAAAATAATCCAAACAACCAGACATAGGGGCAGTTTTTTCTCTTGTGCCATCATTCAGCTGAATACCTGACTCATGCCATACGACAGGACACAAAGGGTAAAGAATCCTAAATTAACTCAGAAGTTCTGCCTAAGGTGTACTTATCAATAGATCGTAGTTCTAATTCTACATTTTACTATATTCCTTCTCTATTACTGTATTCCTCTTCTACTGACTGCATACTTTGGATGACAGTTTACTGTTGAATACCTTATTTGTTTATTTATATTGTTATTCTATTTACTGAGAGCTGCTGTATCGACATCAATTCCTTGCATGTCAAACCTTGCTTGGCCAATAAAATATCTGAATCTGTATCTGTAGTCAGTTAGATAAGCACAATAAATTAGTACACAACAATACTTAACAACAGTTTAACAATTAACAATAATATAATAACTAACAATAATTTAATAAATAAATAAATCACAAATATACAGAAGCACCAGCCATTTGCAGCACACAGCAATGGTTTGGGTTAAAAATGAGGCAGTTCATTTTCCATATGACCTCAATAATGTTCACACCCATTTTGAGTTGGAATCTGAATAATCAGAGTTTCAACAGTGCAAAGTGTTTAAGCAACAGCGAGGGGAAACCAGGACTGAAACACATGTGGAGAGGGGGAATCAGTTTTGAATCATTATACATGACCAAGCGAAGGAGGGGCAACCCCCAGAAGGACCGTTATAGACCAAAGTCAGGGGTTTTGGCACTGGGAAGGAGAAATTAATGTTGGGAGGAAAGGCAATGAGTCGAACAAAAGTAATTCTAATCTACTGTTTCAATGGCTGCATAATGTTTACAAGAATTTCTCCTCCTGAGCACAAAAGCTCCTGACCTTGGCCTATATATAACGGTTCTCCCAGGGTTTGCTCCTCCTTCGCCTGGTCATGAGTAATGACTCAAGGCTAATCTCCCTCTTCACACATGGTTCAGTCCTGGTTTCCCCCACAGCTAGTGACTTTTCCAGGGGCATGCAGTGGCGTGAGTGGTTAAGATGCTGGACTTGTCAGCTGGAAGATCAGCAGCTCAAGTTCAAGACCCAAGAGCTGCCGCGTAGCTGGGTGAGCTCCCGTTGTCTGCATAGCTCCTGCTAATCTGGCAGTTCAAAAGCATGGAAAATGCAAGTAGATAAATAGGTACCACACTTGGTAGGAAGATAACAGTGTTCCATGCGCCTAAGCTTATAGTCATGCCAGCCATGTGACCATCAAAGCATCTTCAGACAATGATGGCTCTTTTTCTAAGAAATGGAGACGAGCACCACGCCCTAGAATCGGCCATGACTGGCAGGAGCAACCTTTATCTTTAGTGATTTTTCCAACAATTCTGCAAGGCTGACTAATTATAAATCTTATACTGAATGGTGTTTTCAACTCAAAGATGAAAGTAGGTACACGTGGATTATTTTCACTGATTTGAAAATGGTTCAAGAGATCATAGTTAAGCCTAGTTTGCTATTAATTTCACAAAGAGAACAATAGAGGTGAAGATATTCTGGTAACCTGATCTGAAACCTAAACTTTCTTATTTATTGATATCCCACCTTTATTATTTTTACAAATAACTAAAGGCAGCAAACATATCCATCGCACCTTCCTCCTCCTATTTTCCCCACAGCAACAATCCTGTGAGGTGAGTGTCATGTCACATGGTGAGCTTGTGTCTCAAACTCGGGCTGCCAACATATTCCAGCCAACAAGCCCAGCTTAGCCCAATTAGCATCATTTAAAGATATTTAAGATGCCAGTTGCTATTTGGGGGCCTACTGGTTTTAATAAGAAAGAACAAAGTGCTGTTTTCTGAAGAAGTTGACATTTGACTGGCTAAAATAAGTGGGAGGAAAGTCCTCCAATGACTTCTCTCAACACTGCATGGCTACCTCTAAGATGTCACACTGCATTCAAGGTTGAATAATATTACAAATGGCAGATGAAAAAAAATGCTAATGTTAAAGGAGTGGATAGAGACAAAAATGAAAAAAAACATACAGTATAAGAAGCTCCTCTAACAAGGCCTTGGGGTCTGACTCTTCAGCATCTAACGTGAGCTGAAGTCTGCAGGACCAGAAACTAGGAAAGGAAAGGATTAATACCAAGTGTGGATTTCAAGGTAGGAGAATGCCTCCCCGTGATTTGGACAATTTGGGGGTCCATGCTGGCTAAGAGGATCCTCCCCATCAGATGCAAACAGTACTCACCAGCGCCATCACAAGCACACACATGCACAAACATGCAGCTGCTATTTAACACATAGGGCCAAGCGAGACATGAAATCTAGAGAGGCAATGAATGTGCCAAGTTAAAATTCTTCTTCTCTGCCACAAGATCTCTGCAGCCTCCACTGGTTCCCTCCCCAAAGAGTAGCTTTGGGGAAGCACTTTTGACAGGATGGTGGCAGGAAGGCAGAATTATAATTGCAAATAACATCGCCCTCAGCCTTAGTCCAGAGGTTATGGAGGCATCTCCGTGGCTACTGTTTCCATTATGAAAAGATGCATATTAATTGCATTCAGGCAATTAACATAATACCTAAATGGAGGCTAAAAAACAGAAGCATTTGAAAGTAAGATCATAAGAAGTAACCTGCTGGAGCAGAGCTCTGACCTATGTAGTCCAACAGTCTCTTCTCACAGTGGTCAACCAACTATACAGAAAGCCCACTGGTCTCCCAGCAGATTTATTTATTTGCTTAAAATATTTACATCAAACCCTGGGCAGCGCTCAATCAACAATTAAAACAACATCCATAAAAGCAGCATAATGCGCACTCCTATTAAATCCAAAAACGTTAAAAACCTGGCACATGTTAAATCCTTTCATCCACTTCATCCTATCCCAGCACTTGGAGGAAAAGCCAGGTCTTCAGTGCTTTTCAGAAGGCTGGGAGAATGGAGGCCTGCTGAACTTCAAGATGAAAAATAGTCCACAAGGCAAGGGCGGCCATGGAAAAGGCATGCTTCCCAGATCCCATCAGATGATAATGTCTAAGGGAAGGGACTAGGGGAGTGCTCATCCTTTTTGATCTAAGGATGTCTGTAGGGAGAGATGGTTCCCAAGTAACCTGGCCCTGTGTCATGTAGGGTTTAAAGGTAATAACCAGCATCTTCACTTGTATCCAGAAGGAACTGGGATCCAGTGCAGCTTGGGCAACAGAAGAGTTAAATGGGGAAATCTAGGAGCATCCCTCACTGCACATGCCACTGAAACCTGGACCAGTTGTAGCTTCTGGGTAGTCCTCAAGGGCAGCCCCATGTATAGCTCAAAACAGAAGGTGACCAAGGTATAAGGTACCATCAGCAAGGCCTCCCAGTCCAGGGAAGGGCATAACTGGTGCAGCAGATGAATCTATGCAAAGTCCCTCTTAGCCCTGGCTATCCCTGTTCCTCAAGTTGGAACTGTGAGTCTAGGAGGAACCCCAAATTGTGCACTGAATTTGTGCAAATTATATTCTGAAATGGCCTTTAGAGGCAATCCCACTGCCATAAAGGGTAATAGCATAGACTTTCATAACTTCCAAGGACTGGTCCAGCGTTCTTCGGAAGCCAGCCAGAGTGGTAACTAGCACCAACATCAAGCCTCCAGGACTGAAAAAAAATCTGGGAAAGACTTCACAAGATTATTCCAAAATATATTTATTTATTTCAAATGTTTAAACCATTCATCTCCCTCAAAGAGAGAACCATGGGTCCTACCTCAGAACCTTTTTGTCTGCCATTTTAACTCATTTAACACCAAGAGATTCTTCCCCAGACATCTTTGGCCAGGATCACAGAAAACCAGAACAGATCTGATGCCACACTTGGGCCTGCTATCCAGTGAACCTGTTATTGAAAACAGTAAACAAGTCCTTTCTTTCCAAAAGAACAATTCCTTTCTTACTGTAGAGTCCTTGGTGCTCTCTGAGCTTTGCTGTTTTCCTGCAGATGTTGCATCACCCAACTAGGTAACACTATCAGTGCTATCAGTATCAGTAATGATGATGTTACCTAGTTGGGTCATGAAATGTCTGCAAGAGAACACCCAAGCTCAAGAGCACCAAGGACCTCAAAGTTCCTTCTTTCCTGTCCACTTAGCAAAAGAGGACAACTTGGACATTCATAAATCAAGCCCAGAAAGGCTGCATGATTTCAGTGAAATTTCCCCTCATTTTTGATTAACCAGTTTAGGCTAGAATTTAGAATTTTAAATTCTAGAATTTAGAATCTAGAGTTTAGGCTAGCTTGGATCCTTGCTATAACATAAGCAGATTGCAAGATTGATGTTCTCCTACAATGGATCTGATATGATTTTTAATCTGGTTCCTTGCGGATTTATTATTGTGGTTATTATCAGCATTATTTAATTTTGTACACCACCTAACTCCCAACAATTTTTTATTTTGTTGTGTATCATTAAAACATCTATGTTATGATAATTGATTTCTCCAACCTAAGGATCCTTAAGATGTTTGGGACTACTCCATCATCTTCCTAAAACAGAATATAGCAATAGTCCAAAAGAACAGAAGAATGATTAGGTTGGAGAAAGCGATTTTGCCAATAGAAGAGAATATTTATAGTTTGGGGTTGAACTGTGGGGTCCTGAGCTCTGAGCTTGGTTGTTTTCTTGAAGATATTTAATTACCCGACTAGGTAACACTTCCTCACCAGCAATCAACTTTCAGATAAGCAGAGATCAACACCAACATTAATATCAAAGCAACAATCAAGCCATACACAATACCCAATCAAGGAAATATTAGCTCAGACAAAAATCAGACAGTAAACAACGGCCTAATCAAGGAACCATCGCGAACACTCCCACCAACACTGACAGGGTAAGCCCCAGTATATAAGCCAAGAGCAAACCCTACTCCCTTCTAGCACTGAAGATGTTACCTAGTTTGGTAATGAAACATCTCCAGGAAAACAACTAAGCTCAGAGAGCACCTAGGACTCCACCAAAAGCTATTTTATATACCCAAAAGCTCCCTGCAATGAACACTGTGCCTTGTCTCCAGGACAATAGCCAACAACACAGTGGAGAGGTAAAAATACAGAAAAATAAACTTTCATTGTCAGTTTCGTCCATGTTCTTTTATCTAAACTTTGCCAAAATGAACTGCTCAATGTTATGATTTCCTTTGGTGTCTCCTTGCCAGACCTTGCTTTGGAGCCAGAATGGCAAATTTTAAAATGTCATTCAGGACCCCCTCCACCCAGTCCTTTTGCTAAGATTGTTCCTTAAAAAAATGAGAGAGGGGAGGAAAAAGAAGGAATAGAAAAGGGAGAAAAAAAGTTAACCTTTTGTTTTATTGAATTAAAATGCCACGGAAATGCTGATGTAGTCTTCAGAGACTAAAATACTTTTACCAAGAAGAATAGCTGTCATTTATTAGACACAAAGAACAATTACTTGATAGGAAGCATTCTGACAAAAAGCAGATTGGTATTCCTGTCATAGAAAAAAGCATTATACAGGGGGGGAAGGGGGGCAGAAAACCCAGCACAGACCTCTGAGACTTGAATAATTTAAAACTGCATTTGGTGCAATTTGAATTTTTCTTTAGGGAGGCAAAGTTAAATACCTTTAATTTGTTCTAATTATTTCAAATTTGCAAGTTAATTATGGCTGATCATTAAATAACAAAAAGGACTATCATCTCCATAGAGTTTTACCTCCTACCCTCTGCATTACTTAAGCCTGATTTTAGTATGCATGAATTAACTTTCTAAATAATCGCACAGTTTGACTAAATGGCTCAGGAAAATGAGCCCTGATCCTCAGAATAAGCATTAATGGACATTAGAAAGGCTACTGGGACCCATGTTGCTTACATTATAAGTATTTTTAATGGGGTCTTATTTACTAATCTTTATATAGTGCTCAAGTTAGGGCACTAATACAGCTTCATTAGTCTGCTTTAGTAGAAGGGGAAAATGTCACTTTTTCAGAACACTAAACCAACGTCTGCTCTGAGGTGGCTAAATCCATGTTTAAATTAAAACCAGCCAAGGATGATAGAATTTAACTCATTTGTGAACAGCACATCCTGATGAATCAATCTAGCAGAATGTGGGAGCAGATCCACCAAAGGCATTTTATGGGGCTATCAATGTGCTTCGCTTCCCTGGCTGTTTCTGAAAATATTCTTCTCCTGGTCACAGAAGAGTACTTCCCACCATCATTTCTCCTAAGCTCTCACAAGGATTCCCAATTGGTATTCTGCACCTGGCTAAATTTTAGAAGCATCCCCCCCAATCCTATTGCTGATGTACATCTTGTAGGGTTGATGAGATGTAGCCATTGAAGATGTTACCTAGTTGGGTCATGAAACTTCTGCAAAAAAACAAGCAAGCTCAGAGAGCACCAAGGATCCCCACAGTTCAACCCTGAGCTACAAATATTCATTTCTGTTAAAACCAAAGTCTAGGGAAGCTGAAAAACACCAACAGAAGACCTCTTGAAAGTTACTCAAATTTTACTTTATCTCACACACTTGTGAGCATCACCATTTCCAATTCACACATTGCCTTGGCTGGGCTTCCCTCTGGATCTTAACTGGCTGCATTGTTCTGTTCCTGGTCATCAACCGCTGTCAAGAGCGATAGCGGAGGGAGGAGGCCCCATTTCTGTTTTCTAAATTACCACCAACTCTGCTGAAGGGGATGTTCCATAAGACATCTGGGAGTAAGATGTCTGCAGCCTCCATCTTGCCTGAAGAAAGAGGACGAAGGGACAACCTCTGTTATATAACCTGGAGGCTGGATTTCTCAGCGCACAACCATCCTCTTACAATGCTAGGGACAGCATTAGGAAGGGCTTCTGAAGGCCAACCCTTCCTGAGAAGAAGCCTACCCAGAGGTGGAATCAACATCTTAGGATGCCATCCCTGAACAGACACAGCAAGCTCCTTTCATTCTACGTCTGCTAAGCTATTCTTACAAAGCTATGCACTGTGAAAGATGTGACCATCTTCACAACCCAATGGCTAAGCCCAATGGGCAGAACTCTTTTGCTCTGTTCCCTTTTCCCCCACTATAAACTGATCCACAGAATCTACCATAGAAAGTAGAGGAACAGAGAGAAAGAGGGAGAGAGAAGTCTGGCTGTGAAGACACAGCCAAAATACAGATGGCCTATCTCACCCAGCAGGTCGGTTCTTGCGAAAAACAGTCTTTGCAGCATTTCCTAGTAATGCTATTTTCTGTTGTCAGATCCTCTCTGGAATTAATTATGTTTTCCAATGTTTGTTTTCCAAAAAGAAAAAGGCAATGTGTAAATTTAATCATCTATCAAGTGACCACAATAACCTAATTCTCATTTATTTATTTAATTTAATATATCATTAAAGAGGTCTGTACTATAACGTGGGCAAAACAGTGCAAAATGCACTACCAGGCAGAAAAAACAAACCTTGCATATAGTATGACAACAGGTAGCCCAGAATGGTGTTCAAACAGCTTATTTTTCTCTACACTTTGTTTTCTTTTTAACTTGAAGATTCTTCCTTTCTCCAAGACCCCACCTGAAATCAATATAAATACTGGCATAACTTCGTTAAGATTTGCTTATTGAAGGAATCTGACAACCCTACATTCAAATTGCAAAACAGCTAATCCTTTTATACATTTTTCAGACCCATACACAATCCAAATTTTTCCACATTTCCAAAAACAAATTACATTTAAAAAAATTAAAGGAGTCTTCCGTTTTTAATTCCTTCTAAAGCTGTGTCTCACGATGGCAAAAACTCATATTTTTATTTCCCTTTTTCAATTACAGGTCCTAACTGTTCGTCCTAATAGAGGAATGATTAGAAATTATATTCTCCACCTCCTTGGAAAAGACACTGCAGAAAGCAAAGGCAAAATGGGCGGGTGTTGAAAAAATCCTTCCAGGGATTTTTGCAAAAGCCAGACCGAGCAAACTTGAAGCAGGACAGTCTGCCAGGAATTCACTCCTGGCCTCTCCTAAAAAGCAGCAAAGGGCAGCTGTCAGCCTTCACAAAAGAACGGCATGTACATGTCAAGTACCAGGTAGGAAAGCAGTCCTTCAAATGCAGCACCTACATTTCTGAATAACCTGTCTGGGCGGTTATTCTGCCTGCACTGATGGTGCAGCATCCTCCGTGGTCCTGGTCGGTATCCCAACTTGGAAGCAATTCAAATGGCTCTGCTGTCAGTCCCTGGTGGCTTCCATGGAGCTTCTACCTGAGGTCATATTTGGTTCCATCAAAGCAGGGCATTAAGCCATTGCTGATTATGGAGAGGCCGTGTGCTTCTGCTCAGAGGAAGGTATGGGAGAAAAGGCTGTTTTGCCTGTCTGAGGTTGACTGCGGTTTGTTATGACTGCGGTTTGTTATGCTTGTCAGCACTAAGGCAATAAGGGCCACTACACATGCTTAGTTAACAGAAAGAAATGTAAAGCAGTTTACAAAGACGCCTTGTTTTAAGAAATCACTGTTAAAATTACCCAGTTTGGCATTCACATCATACTCTAATATGCAAGTAAACTAAATCAGAAATGAAGCTTGTTCTGCACTTTTTAGCAGCCGACCCAGAAACTAGCTGGGTGTTGCTGTCATTACCCTGAAATGTGTTTAGCAGCTGGTTTCAATCTAGAAATGTGATCACTTTCAGACAGCATGTGATTGCTGGCTCTTGCTTCCTAACAATGCTCCTGTATCTTACTCAACATGAAGATCAGCTTACTGCCTGCAAATTTTCCTTTCTTTATAATTCTGGTTTTTGCTGTTTTTATCTGACCTGCATTATGGCAACTCCTAAATCCTCAGACCACACCTTCTGAAAAGTTTTCATAAATGACTTAGATGAGAGAAGAGATGAGTTGTGGGGATGAGTAGATGACAAACTCAAAAGAATCTTGGTAGACTTGAATATGGGATGCTGTACCACAAAACACTCTTCACTGGTGACAAACTAAGATTTTGCACTTAGGTAGGTAAAAAGACAGATGTCAGGGAGGGGTCCTGCAGTAGCACTTGTAAGATATGGGTGTCCTGGTAGGCCACAGAATAAACACGAGCCAGTTGTGTGCTGCAGTTGACAAAAGAGCCAATGCCACATTGGGCTGCATTAGCAGAGGTTACAGCATTGAGATCGTGGGCAATAATAGTTTCACTGTAGCCTACACTGACAGGAGTCTATCCACTCTGCATCCAATTCCACTTGCCACAATACAAGGACACTGAGACTAGAAAGAATTCAGAGAAGAATGATAAAGATGGTCAGATGTTGGAGGCAAACTCCTATGAACAGTTAAAAGAATTTGGTATCTTTAGTCTAAAGAAGAAAAGGTTGAGGGGAGATCTAACAGAAATACTTGGAGGACATGGATTTACCTTCCAGTGCTCCCAAAGGTAGGACAAGAACCAGTGGGTGAAAGAGGTACAAAGGGAGATCCAAACTCAAGTTAAGCAGCAATTCCATGACCATGAGACTATTAAGTGGTGAAATACCTTGTCTCCTGGAGTTCGATAGCCAATGGCCTGGGATGGTCTGAGGATTCCTGCTCTGGGAAGTGGGACAGACTAGACTCCATGATTCTGTGACGACCGTGCATACACTTAAAAGCATATTGCTTTAACACTGTTACCAATAAGGATCTACAAATGGTCTCAACACACACTGTATGGTCAAATCAGTTGTAAGGTTGCAAGACATGGAAGTAGTTCAAGTCATCTTGAATGGACAAATTTCTGTAAGGCTTTGCAGCACAACCAAGAGAACCAGCAGCAACCAGTAGTTCCATCAGGTTTCTCAATCATTAGTGTACATACATTTTGGCACATAAAGAAGTCTGTCTAGGAGAAGCTGCTAAGAGATTACAACCACTAGTTGCTCCATCACATAACAAATATGAGACAGATCCAAATTATCCTCAGTTCTACCACTGTTAGACTAATTATTGTCATCTTGAATAGTGTTTCTCAACCTTGGCAGTAAGATGTGTGGACTTCAACTCCCAGAATTCCCCAGCTAGCAATTCTGGCAGTTGAAGTCACATATCTTAAAGTTGCTAGGGTTAAGAAAAATTGCTCTAGGAGTACTACTGATTGTGATTTTTCTAATCAAGACAAATTCAAATACTACCATAGGAAAGGTGTAAAGAGTCCAATAATTATTGGAAGAAGTGTGAAGTTTTAGAAAGGAGCCATTACAGGTCATAAACAACTATTAAAGTTGCTTAAGAAAGTTCACTATCCAGAGATTTGTATGCAAATTCTTTTGGACACTGTCCTAAAGGTCTACATTGAAAAGGAGTGTGACAGGCTGACATAAACGAGAGAGGAGAGAAATTGAGCAACCTCAAGAAGGAGTAGAATAGGGCAAAAGCCAGTTGTTTCTGACATTCCAGTGACAAAAGTTCAAAGGGATCTTACAGGAAGAGAAGGGGAAAGAAGAACAGAGAATAAGTCAAGTCAGAAGCCAAGCCAACAAGGGATGCATGTAATGGTTACAACATTGAAGAGGAAGGGGCTTTAGGAACAAAAACAGAATGCTGTGTTTTAACAAGATTGAGCTATCGGCTGGTCAACCAAGATTATGCTTCAAAGAAGTGTAGCATGTAAGCCAAACCAGAGTAGTTGGGATCTGCTTAGGGCATGAGAAAGAGAAAAATATTCCTCAATCTCTCCTCTGAAAAGGATGCATTTGTTTCAACTCTATGCACTCTGGAAAACTTTGCAGAGAACATATTTAGAATCTGCCTTGCAAAGCACATGCCAAGAAGTTTGCTTTTTGTTGTTCAGTCGCACAGTCGTGTCCGACTCTTCGTGAACCCATGGACTGCATTACGCCAGGCCCCCGTCTTGCACTGCCTCCCAAGCTCACACCCATCACACTGATTATGCTATCTATCCATCTCATCCTCTGCCATCCCCTTCTCCTCTTCCCTTCAATCCTTCCCAGCATCACAGTCTTTT
>JANHZU010000187.1:124749-141984 GCA_032468055.1 Acrochordus granulatus
CTTGTTTATTCGCATATTAAGCCGGCACAGGTTTCACGCTGGATGCCTTTCCTAACGCAACCCTCCCCATTTATCGGGGCTTGGGATTGGCACTAGGGCTACTCTGGTTAACCTCAGTGGCTGGGCTGCAACTCCTATAGCCAAATGCAAACCAAATAACCAAATTTCAAAGTTGCCAAACATCAGAAGCCAAACCGAAAGACAATATATTATTTTCAAGTACTGTTTAGAGTCTAATTTACTCCTCTTCTACTGAAGCAGTTTTATAGGTGTTTTGAAAATTAATATTATTGTTCTCTTCCAACAAATTACTATAAAGCAGCCGAGATAGCTTTTTTTTCCTAAATAACTCTTTTTAAAAAAAGTATTTACTTTGAAGAATAAAGCGGAACTTAAGTGGAAGAAATACGAGGTTTGGACTCACTCATTTTATTGCCCATTATCCCCTGAAATATCCATTAGGGTTTTTTTTTTAAGTTTAAGATTAATCATTATAAAGCATCCAGAAAGGAGTGGGATGTGTGATATTAATACCCTAAGATAAATAAGGTAGATAACAATGTAAGGAGGTTAGGTGCCTATTTTCTGAGCTGAAGATAACGGGGCCACTGTTGTTCATGAATGATGTATGATCATAGCTGCTGTATTTCAAGTTTGCTATCCAAAAAAGGAGGAGGGGATGCGTAATGTGAAGGTAGCAGTCACAAAGCGGCATTGTTCCCGTCTCGCACTGCACAATCACAGGGAACGCAAGACTTCAAAAGAAACTGGGACAACAATGGAGGAGAGATCTCTGCCAAGACGGCATCTGCTGATAAAATAAGGACCGCTGCTTCCCAATTGGAAAGGAATTATCTTAACAGCAATGCACTTCCATTAATTGCTTGAACCTCCTCCAAGAAGATCGCCCACGGAGCTCCGGGGTGACAGCCGCCGGTTTCCAAAATGGCTTCTGCAGCAACAATTTTTGAATTAGTGGGACTGGAGGAGACTTCAGGTCCAGCCTCCTCTGAGCATTTGTGTTATTTTTTCTCTCCCCCCTTGCTGTCCTCCGGAGATGTGGGCCCAAGTTGCTGAGAAAAGAGGGGAGTTGTGGTATAAAGGAGAATCAGATCTGGGGGGGTTGACCATCTGTGCTCCTTTTTGGTTCTACCAGCTCTCTGTGGCGAGTGCCCAATCTCTGTATTGCCGGAAGCACAGATGGCAGTTGGCAGGTCATCCGCAGTGGCGCCCACCACCGGCTTCAGCCTTCCTAGGTTTCTGTCAGCCTTCCCACGTAGTCCAGGCAGGAAACACAACCAGATGAGCTAATTCTACTTTATTGTAAGAGTCTTGCAAGTCGGAAAGCACAAATCGCCCACCATCTTTTCATGCCTGAGAAGGTAGGGAGGTTCCTTTTTGAGTTTCCTTCCCTGTCCGTTATGCAGCTGTGGACTGCGTCCCCTCTTATCTAATTCTTCCCTAGGTAGCATCTCCTCCCCAAAGTCATTCCCACTTATTATTAGAGGTTTAAAGTAAAGGTTTCCCTGCCAGTCGTGGCTGACCCTAGGGGACGGTGCTCATTTCTGTTTCCTCACCAAAGAGCCAGCGTTGTCCAAAGACATTTCTGTGGTCATGTGGCCAGCATGACTGAGGCACACAGAACACTGTTACCTTCCCACCAGAGGTAGTACCTACTTATCTACTTGCATTTTGACATGCTTTCAAACTGCTAGGTTGGCAGGAGCTGGAGCAAATAATGGGAGCTCACCCTGTTATGCGGTGCCTGGATCTTGAACTCGGGCTGGCAACCTCCTGGCCAAACAGCGCATTAGAGGTTTTATTAGCTCCAAAACTTGGGTTCACTTTATCCTCCCTACTCCTAAATACAAGCTCTTTGCATGTTCAGAGCATCTGTGCAGATGAAAAAAATCACATCCCTCACCCAATTTTTCAAGCATCTTGTATGAATTGAACATGAAGCGTTTTATAAAGTACAGATCCAACCGGGAGGCCAATAAAGAATCTCTTCTTTTTGCATTTTGCTTTGGAGGATTACCAACACTATCTCCCCTTCTTCCAAGCAGTATTGTTCCCAGGGAAAATGGCCTTCCTCGGTTGTGTGAAGAAGGCTCAGGTGAGGAGCTGTGGATTCTTACTGGATTCAAGGCCTCTCCAAGGCCATGCTTCCTGATGGAATCTCTGGGGTCACCAACTGGACATGTTTCCCTGTTTCATGTGCAATGCTCAGAAACTGAAAAAAGCCAGCTCTTGGAGTCATGAAGGTTCCATCACTGGAGTTTTTCAAGCAAAGGTTGGACAGTCGTTTGTCTGGGATGATCTGAGGATTCCTGACTTGAGCAGGGAGTTGGATTAGAACAGTGTTTCTCAATCTTAACTTTAAAATGGGTGGACTTCAATTCCCAGCATTCCCCAGCCAGCACAATCCATGACAGAATAATGGATGAACCTTTTCCTGGCATGCTGGCTGGGGAATTCTGGGAGTTGAAATCCACCCATCTTAAAGTTGCTAAGATTGAGAAAGCCTGGATTTGAAGATGAACACAGGACTCTGCAAATGCTTATTTTGCCCTCTTTTTGACTGTGACCTGTCTCCTTTCCTTGCAACTAAACTAAGTCCCTTGACAATGCAGGGTGCAGAAATTAGCATTTGCTGTGCTGCCAGCTTGATTAAAATGCAGAGAGAAAACAAAACAAAAAGCCTTTAGAATAGCCCTAGACCTCCATTCCTCTCTCCCCCCACCTCCAATTTTCTCCTCTCCTGCCCTTTACTTTTTTACCGAAGTCTCGCAGCAGTCCAAGAGCTAGATAAATATTTCAGAAATGATTCTATCTGTGGGCAGGTGAGGGGGCTGCCATTTCCCAGGGTGTTTGGAGTTCACACCAAGGAAGGGCAAGCATGCCGAGCCGAGCAACGGGTTGCATTGCTAACTCCGGGGACCCAGGCCTGGAGAAGCATCATCAGCAGGCTGACGGGGAATGCAAAGCCGAACAGCTGCAGGGGAATCTTTGCCAAGGCCCCATCCCAAATAAATGGGGAGGGTTCTCCCTGGTGCAATTAACTCGCACACTCTGGCAGCTTTCGGAGAGGAGATCATCAAGGTAGATTACTTTCCAGCAGATGAACTAAATACTTACAGGTGTTCTATCGCCCGCTCTTCCTTCCAAACTTCTGCATTTAACAAGGCCAGCCTGGCAAAGGAATGATCTCGCCCATGAATAATGGATGAGCCTTTTCGCAGCGTGCTCCTCCCGGCGTCATCCCTGGCCTTTTCCAGGTCATATGACACCAATTAGAGCTGAATTTTAAATTATTCAATAATCTGAAACTCTCTTGTCATTTAACATATAGATATCAATGTAGTAAACAAGTTAAGTCTAATGGGCCCCGGGGGTTTGATTTGCTCCCTTGTCTCCTGCCCATCAGCTACGGGGGTTGGATTTCATGCGACAAAGGAATAAAGGAAAAAACCCAACACACACTCACACTGGCAGGTTGTTAAGCTGAGTTATTTGGGTTTGCCTAAAGGATTCTGCACTGCACTGAACTGAAAACAAAGAAGGAGTCTTTGTCCAAAAGCCTGCTTAAAAAGAAAAAAACAGGCTACCCAAAATGCTTTTTTAAAGATCATCTCAATGATAAAAACTAGATTCTTAAACAGTCTCCCACAGTCAGATGCCGACATTTCCATGTAAGAAACTGAACTGCAGGGGAAAATGCGGTTCCCATTGTTGATCCTCAAGGAGACATGTAATCAGCCATCCCATAAACACAACCACACAAACTTCGTTCAGACTATACCTCATGTCAGTTATTACTAATAATTACTAATCTACTGAAGTTAGGGGTCTATCAGCAAGAGGCTATGAAGAAACCCAAAAGTGAAGTAACAACTTAAGATTATGTTTTAACTGGCTTCTCCACCTTGAATGAAAAGCAGTGGTTTAGCCGCCGACTGTCTGAAGGTCTCAGCCCAACTTCAGCCACAAGCTGTGGCCTTCTGAATCCATCAGCATCTTCTTAAACTGGAAGTCTTAAAACTGCAGATTCTACCACTCCATGATGCTGTGGACATAAATTGTGGAATCATTGCCAGCAGTTGCGTGAAAAGTAGACTCTCTGGACAGCTTGAAAAGGAGAGCTGACAGGTTCCTGGAAGATCAGGCTATATTAATGGCTACCAATAAAGTCTCAAAGAAACCATCAAAAATCTAGAAAATGACAACATTTCCTGGTTCAGCAATCAACATTCAGGCAAGCAGAGATTAATACCAAGCAGTGAAGAATTCCTCAGTCCAGGAACAACTAACTCAGACAACGATCAAGTAATAAACAATAGCCTAACAAGGAACCCCCAAGAATGCATCCACCAACACTGACAGGGCAAACCACACATATATAAACATGTATACTTCCTTCTAGCACTGATGATGTTACCTAGTTGGGTAATGAAACATCTGAAAAAAAAACAAGCAAGCTCAGAGAGCATCAAGAACCCCACAGCTGATGGTTATCAATGTGGGTGGCTCTTGATGACTTCCCCAAGGAAGCCCTTAAATACTGATCAACAGGATGCATCAGTAGGAAAGGACAATCATCTTCCTTTCCAGGTTTGGGACACACCCACCTGTACGATATGGGCTGTGGCATGATCAGCAGGCCTCTCTAGATGTTTCAGAACTTTGATTCAGAAAGATGCACCTCCTTCTCAAAGGCATCAGCCAAGCTGAGTTGTACGAGATTCGACTACCCATAGAGACATCTTTCACTGGCTTGTTCCCCAACGCTTTTTGCTTAACTTAAGAGAAGGGAGGGAGCTGACTGAACCCACAAGATGGAACTCTTTCTGGTAGCAAAAGGGGACCTTCTTGATGACAAGAGGTGGAGTGGACGGACACCTCAAGGCGTAGAGTGGAAAAACTGTCCTGATCCATCGTCTTTTCATCACACCGATCTCCAAGCCAGTGTGTTCTCCAGTTTTCCATCAACATGGGATGAATACATGATAACCTGGTATGAAGCTTCCAGAATTGGAAGTACAAACATTTTTAGGACGAGTCCTTTATATTCTTCCCTCGTATTTTCTCAGTCAGGAAAAGGAGTTAAAGCTTATGAAGGCCTCAGAAAAACCACTGCCCTGAACGTAGACTAAGGTGTAATCAAGCAAAACAGTTCACCCCGGAGGTTAGAAGAAAAAGAAGTCAACTCTAGTCCATCGCTCTTTACTATTTTCTCTCTACTAATTTGATCAAGCCCCCAATTTGGTGCTCCGCTTGTTGGGAGCATTTGTTGTCTCTTCTCCAATTGTCTGCCATCTACAAATGAGAGATCCTGATGTTACAACGCACTCTTCCCTTGACTGTTCAGTGGGCTTTTTGGCAGATTTGTTCCAATTAGCTGTATATTCATCCACTTATCTCTTCCCTGACCTCACAGCCACCTTTGTATTAAGCTGTAATCAATATTTATTCAGGCCAGAGACAAACTGAATCAGCGCAAACTTTCAACTTGAGCCAGTTTCCTTAATTTTCCACTTCGGATGAAATATCCACAAAGCTCCTTCTTGCAATTTTCAATTCCAAGGGATGCGGGCAAATTGATTTCCATTTCTTCCTTCAAATGGGGGCCATTACACAGTGGCTTTTGTTTCCCTGGGTTTTTCTAGAGCTCTCTTAGGTATCCACTACACATCATCCACGTGATGCTAGAGAACCGGCTTCCCAACCAGGTATCTTCAGAAGTGTCCACAGTACATTTCCTGGGATTAAGCCACTCTGGCCGGGAATCCCAGCCAACCTGAAGGGCCCTGAGTTTTGTGTTGGTATTTGAGAGTTTGCCTCGCACAACCGGTTTCTAGTACAAGGCCACCACGTTAGTCTGTCACTACACTGGCATTTACATTGGCAGTCAATGGTTGGAATAATCTCCCTTTAATACATCAATTTCTTGGTCATGGATCTCATCTATTAACTGGCTACAGGTAGTCCTCAACTTACGAATATAAATTGAAATCACAATTTTGGTCAGAAGTTGGTCATAAAACAGATCACCATGTGCTCGGGAACCACTGACTAGCCTTGGGAATGTTATCTGCAAATACCGAATCAAAAGGGCAAGTGCATGGCAATTGCTCCTTTCCTTTCTCCTTTTCTTTCTTTCTTAATGCCTAATTTTACCACCTTTTTAGCAGGGGTTGTTAAATGTTGTTCGCTATGGGGCATTCTTTGCTGGAAACCAGAAGTAAATTTGAAATTTCCAGAAAAATTTGTAAATTGAGATCATGTGACAGCAGGATGATGAAAATGGCTGTAAATGTGAGCCGGTTGCCAAGGGTCCAAAAATATAGTCACATGATGAGGATGCACAGATGTCAGAACTTCAAATCTGGGTCATAAGTAGTTTTTTCAAGGTCCATTGTAACTTTGAATGGTCACTAAGTGCCCAGTCATAAACTGAGGATTACTTTGTACTTAGAGCCAATAAAGCAGGAATGAGAAACGTGGCAATTATTGGCAGTGCAATTCTGGGGAACAAAAATGTTCCTTACTAAAATGTTAAATATGAAGAGGGCAAAGGGGATGTTTATACTACGGTGAATAGTCAACTTACAAGTGATGGCAAGGAAATAAAGGCAGGAGACAAGGAGGTTTTTTTATCAAGAATAAGCAGGAAATTGAGCCTATAAGGAAGACAACAAAAAACTTAAGAGAGAAGAGAGATCAGTTTGTTACTAAAGGATAGGTCCACCTGTTGCTTTTGAAGGAGTAGAGAATTGGACACTGAGAAGGAGCAGGAAAAAAATTGTCTTCAGAGTAGGAGTTTGAGATTAAGAGTTGAACAAGTATAAGGACCAATTGTGAGTCACTTTTTTCCATGCCATTGTAACTTTGATCGTTAAACAAATGGTTGTAAGTCAAGGACTACCTATATCTAACATACAGGAATTCTCAGGAGGATGACAGTTATACGTGTTAAGAACAAATAGAGATGGAAAGAAAGCACAACAAACCAACAAATGAAATAATTATTTTTCTTGACCATGTTCTACCATCAGCAGCTACATTAAATCACTCTGGCTGATTATGACATTGCTGAAGTTAAAATCAGATTTAGTTGCATCCCAAATATTACAGATGAAAGTATCTTAGCTGCTGGAGGTTTTGCATGGGGCCTGCAATATTTGGAATTAAATCATTGTTCAAAAGCCCAGCCCCATTTATCTAGAGTGGCCTCTCTTTCTTTCCCCACAAGTACCTACATATGTACAAACAGCACAACAGCTGGAAGTTAAAGCAGGATAAAAAGTGCCTTGCACCTATGCTCAAGTCCACTTTTCAGTTCTGATTCCAGTGGCAGATGGGGTACGCTGAAAGAAGTCTGTTGACTTGGAGGTATCCCCTGAAGATCTTTTTGGCTCCAGATCTAGCAGGCTTTTGCTGACAAGAACCAGAGGAAGAAGCTATGCCAAAAAAAGACCAAAGGGTTTCAAAAGAGCAGCACCGAATGCAAAAGAGACTGTTTCAGTGAACCTAGTAAAGGAAGAAAGTTATTTCCATAACAGAAACATCCTGCAAAGCTAGAAAATTCCCCAGCTTAAGAAGAAAGGGAGTCCAAGAGAGCAAAACCAAGCCAAGCAATGTCCTTGCAGAAGGACATTCAGATTCTGCCAATGAGAATGGGGAAGGGAAAGAAAGATAAAAGAAGGAGAGGAGAGGAGAAGGGAGGGGAGGGGAGGGGAGGGCCATTGCCATGCACTTGCCCTTTTGATTCTGTATTTGCAGAGAGCATTCCCAAGGCTAGCCAGTGGCACCCGAGCAGCTCTTGTGGTCTGACCTCTGGTCTGCCCTTTGAATGACAATCTTTCCAAAGAATGACAACAAGGACTTCTGAAAGGCCATGGTGTCAATGTGGCACTTGAAAGGGGCCCATCATGATCACACAACCTGACAGCCCTGCCCAGAAAAAAGATTTGCAGAGATATGAGCACTTGGCCCGCTGGGGTAATCAATATTTTTCAGTGGACAACAGACATTTGTCCATTTGGCTCATCTGCACCAGACATTCACTATCCAAGAATTTATTTATACCCATGAATTGGCAAATAACAATCTTTGCCATCCTTGTATACTATATGCATACATTATATACAAACACACAATGACTTGTACATAGACATATACACGCACAACAACAAAACACTTTTAACTGATCAACGGGCTGAATGAAAATCAACAGACTCCTTTGTGGTCAAGCAGTTATTTCCACATAAATGTCACCAGAAAGGAGCAAGTTTCTTTTCTCTCCCAGACTCCTTCCTTTCTAATCAAATAATGGCAATGTCAGTTCCCACATTCAGTCTCTGCCAATCGCCCGGATATCCTACCCTGGAAAAAAAAAACAGTGGGAAAATGAAAAAAATTACTGCAAAGAGTGGAAAAATCCATTCCTCTCAATCAGGATCTGCAACTCTGATACTTTGTAAGATTAATCAATTCCCGCTTGGGAGGACATCTTGTAGTACTGTGAAATTGCTAATTTCCAGGAAAGTTGAGTACAGCATAAAGTGGGATTTGAAAAAAGCACAAATCCAGATTATACCCTATTAGGATAATTCCTTGAAGCCATCAAAGATACCAAGCAGTGATTTGGCTCAGCCCGCGTCAAAGTGTAATTTCGGAGCATGGCAACGTCACTGTTGGATGACTGAACGCTGCTCCGAGTGGTGGAAGGGCCTGGAAAGCAGCGTAATCTGCAATAATTGGGATTTCAAAGTTCAGTGGAGGAAGGGAAATGAGACACAATCGATTTTTTTCTGAAAAACTGGATTTTTCTGTGCTTCAGGGCAGGGAGACCCAAAGGGGTAGCATCTCGACATGACCCAAGGGATCCTGGAATTGGATAACTAAGATGCAGTCAACTAGTTGTAGTTATCCCCAGAATTAATATTCTGGCAAAAATAACTAATCTCAGGAAGTCATGGTTGGAGGAGCTGGAGTTTGAACTGAACTGAGGGACAATAGTACGACACAAATAGTCTTCAACTTATGACCACAAACGGGACCAGAATTTCCATTGCTAAGCAAGGTGATCGTTAAGTGAGTCACACTTGATTTTACAACCTTTCTGACCTCAGGATGCTGCAATCGTTGTGAATACATGCCGGTTGCAAGTGCTTGAATTTTGATCATGTTACTGTGGGCATGCTGTGATGGTTGTAAGTGTGGGGACTGACCCAAAGTCATGTTGTAACTCTGAATGGTCACTAAACAAAAGGTTGTAAATTGAGGACTATCTGTATTCTGGAAGAAAGAAGAACTGAAAGGAAGAAAGAAAAGCAGGCCCACGCTTGGCTTCTAAGAGTAAAGGATCGAGATGAAGTGACCACATTCCCCACATTTAAAACAAAATGTCCAGCTTTACCATTGACAATATTCCATAAATGGTTGTCAAAGATCTTGTCATTTACCAGACTCTTCAGTGAAAATACTGTGCTTAAAGACTCAAGTGGAAACCCCCAAAGATATGGGTCCCACTGAATGATTTCCATGATAGAAAATTGTAACTCAGTGACTGCATACAAGTACAGATGGTCTTCAACTTACAACCATTTGTTTAGTGACTGTTTGAAGTTACAATGGCACTGAAAAAAGTGACTTATGATCAGTTCTCACACTTACAACCATCACAGCATCCCCATGGTCACGTGATCAAAATTTGGGTGCTTGGTAACCAGCAAATTATTTACGATGGTCGCAACGTCCCAGGGTCACGTGATCACCATTTGCAACCCTCCTCATCAGCTTCCGAGAAACAAAGTCAATAGGGGAAGCTGCATTCGCTTAACAACTGTGTAATTCACTTAACTATAGCAAAAAGGTCATAAAATCAGGCACAACTCACTTAACAACCACCTCACTTAGCATTGGAAATTCTGGTCCCAATTGTGATTGTACGTCAAGAACTGTCTTAATAGCCACAGATCTCAGGTCAATTTACAGCAAATGTTTTTCAAACTGGGCAACTTTCATACGCGTGGATTTCAACTCCTAGAATTTCCCAGTCAGCATGTTTCCCAGCCACCTTAAAGATGCCATGTCCAGCATCTTAAATGTTTGAAAAACACTGATTTACAACATCACCGAACATACAGTAATACTTTGGATAGCATTCATTGTTCTTCATCCTTGAACTGGGATGCAGAACTTCTCTGAATGGGGCCTGACCATTATTTCTCAGAAGCGGCTTTGATATCTCTAAGTAACTTATTGTTAATGCTGCAAAAAATGGCAAAACTAAAAAAATAACGAGAAGGAAGGCTCAAAACAACTTCAGAAGGAGGCTGCATCCCTACTCTATATATCACAACAATTAATTTGAGTTAAAGAGATGCGACAAACGCCACTGGAAACACAACAAAATTTATTCAGTACAGGTAGCACCAGCACCAAGCAATCAGACAGAAAACAATACTCTTATTAAGGAACCACCAAGGAAAAAAACCACATCCCCACCAAAACTGGTAGAGCATGCTAGTGCATATAACCAGGGAGCAAACCCCACACTCCTTCGCACTGATGTTATCTAGTTGGGTAATGCAATGTCTGCAAGCAAAGAACCAAGCTCAGAGAGCACCAAAGACTTCACAGTACTGATATGCAAGTAATATATGTCAATCAAAATGGAGTGGATTGGATAAACATCCTAAGTGCTGGACCTACAATCTGTCATGGGAAGAATTAAGAGGCAAAGCAGATGTAATAGGACAGCCATTTTCACCACCCATAGCAAGTTGGCAGGCATTTTGGGTGATCTCTTCAGAGCCATAATAATGTTATAAAAGAATTAACCCAAAGTTAATTGATAATTTTAAAAGATCAGGACATCTCTGGAAAGTCGCCTCTGCAAAGAGTGATGTTCTAATGGTATGTGGGTATGACCTTGGGAGAGAGAAGGAAGAGCCACAGACTAGGTGATGGTCAGATAAGATGCAGCTGAGCCCACAGAAGAATTAGGGGTGTGGCAAACATCTCAGGAGGGACCCTCCCTAGTTTCTTGGGCTATAAAGACAAGAGGGGAGAGAGGAATTTTCAGACTTACAAGATTCTGCTAATATCACCTATCAAGATAGAGCTAATATCCTAGTGTGCTTCTTGTCTGGGCTATGTTGCAAGACTGACAGATATATTGTTGGCATTGCTGTTGTTATTTTTAGAGCAGCACCCTGCAATACAACAATCACAGCCCTCAGGAAGAAATAATCTTTTTGAAATTCAAACTGGAGGCAAGAGGAGCCTTTAAATAAGAAGTTTTCAAAAGGACAGGCTTGAATCAGAACAAAAACACCACTAGATACAAGACATCTTCAGGAGACACTGCAGTGCACTGTTATGGACATTGCAGGAGGTCCTTGGTGCTCTCTAAGCGTGTTTTCTTGCAGATATTTCATGACCCAATTAAGTAACATCATCATCATCATTGCTATAAGAGAGTGGAATTTGCCCATTCTAACTCTAACCCTTTTTGCACTGATGATGTTATCTAGTTGGGTCATGAAATGTCTGCAAGAAAACAACCAAACTCAGAGAGCACCAAGGACCCCACAGTTCAACCCTGAGCTATAAAGATTCTCTTCTATTGGAAGAAAGCTATGTCAGCTATGACTTTGTGTTAACCAGCTCTTGAATCTCATCTTTCTCTATTTCTGCCTTATGATCCCTTCTGACCGAGCACATCAGAACCGGACCTACAAATTGGACTAGGCTAACTCTCTTGTTTAGAAGGTTTTATTAGAACATGTTTACAACCTGGAGCATTTGTGTACTCTTCTGTTGTTCTCCTCTCCCAAATCTAAGGGGAAAAACACTATAGTGGCAACCAAGAAAGCTAATTTTGGAGGAAGAAGAAAATAAAACTACTATTTTATAGTCACTCATTGGAATGCACCATACAGTTCTGGTTGCTTAGTTTCAAAAAAAGTTGATCAGACAGCTCAAAAACTTTGCTTGAAATGAAACCCTTGCCAGGGAAGGGATGCAAATTTTACACCTTAAGACATCTGAGAGACATTACTCTGCATTAACAGGAGAGCAGAGTGGGAACAAAATTGGCTCCTCTCTTCAGCTCACCTGTTCCTGCTGCTTATTTTCCACCTGAAGTCCTAATTCCTCCTTTGACATCCTAATCATTTGCACAACTTCCCAGTGAGATGTCAATAGCTACAGGATTACAGCCAGGTGGAAGAAAAGCAGCAGGAACAGATGAACTCTTGAGAAACAAAGTACTTGTTTTCATGCAAATGCCTCCTGTTGAAGATGGAAAAAGAAGAAGAGAATTGACTGTCCATCAAAACAACCTCCCCCCCAAAAAGCAATTTTTGCCAAATAAAGATGCTTCCCTCTTGAGGAACTACGGGAAGTTTCAAGATTGCCTGTAAAATTGGAACTTTGCAGAAGAGACGCAGCCCTGGAAGTCTGCCCAAATTCAGAAAATTAAGACTTCACCATAATAGTGAAGGTCTCTGTTCTTCACTTTAGCTGCAGAGGCTTTCGGTCCCAGAAGCAGAACTCAACACACAGGCTGGGTTCACACGACAGCTGAACTAAATAAAACGGAGGGTTAGGAGGTGGCAAAACACAAAAAATGCTCACCTGAAGGACATTAAGGTTTAGCAGGTTGCACAGACACAGCCATGGAGTTGCATCAGTGCATAATAGAAGCTCAAAGTAACAAAATTATTTCACTGAAAATTAGCTGGGGCAGTAGGACTGGGTAGGATCAGAGGAGTAAAGCTCTAAGCAAAGCAGAACAGAGAACTGGCCTCCCTTTAAAAGGTGTTACGAAACCACTATTATTGCAATAAATTTGAGTTTTCCGGGCAAAAGAAACAATAGCAAGTCGATGAAGATGCTCAGTCATCCAGGCAGAATTGTTGGAGGGTGAGTCATGGCAACTGGACTTTGTTTCTTGTTGGTTAGAAACCTCCAGGCAAAACAACAGCAAGAAGACGACTTTTCCACTACAGGTAGTCTTCACTTAGCGACAATTTGAAGTTACAACAGACTCCCCCAAAGCAACTTATAACCCTGTTCCTGAGTTCTGACAGCTGCACAGATACCCGCAATCACATGACCACATTTTGGGCACTTGTGACCATGATATATGACATTTTTTGCTGATTTTGGGCAAAGAACACCCACAGGAATACATGGATTGGCTGAAGAAGTGCTGCAAAAAAACCCTGTAAAATTGGGTCCGGTCATGTGGTTGCCTCAACTTACGACCATCATGACGTACGATGGAAATTCCAGACTCCGTTACAGTGGTATGTCGAGGACTAGCTGTATCAGAACTGTTAGCCGTTTCTTTTATTTCCTGCAAACATCAAAGCATAGCATTGCAGAGTTGGAAGCAGCCAGTGAGTCCATCCCAACTTTGTGCAAGAATCAGACCTCCAATAGAAAATAAAATGATTCCATCATGCTATGTAAGATAACCAGCTCTGGCTCAGCAATGCTATGATGAAGCTCAAATTAAGGCCAGGGACTGAGGGACTGTGCATCCAAGTGAAATTTGGAGGCGTTCTCAGAAAATGGCTGCTAAGATGAGCATGGTCCATTGCAAACAGACTTACTGAAAGGTGCATCTGACTGGAAAGGATGAATTCCACCTCTTCTACCTGGAAGGCAGGATTAAAAGTTCTTCCTGCCCCATGGAGGACACCTTTTCTTTCAATCGCATTTGCTGACTTCAAATGGGTATACTGTAATTCTAATTTACTGAATAATTCCAACTAAAAGTCTTGCCACTGGCAAGAACAGAAAAATAGAAGAACAACTTCTATTTTTATAGTTATTTTTATATAATTATGAATAAATATATTTATTCATAGTTAGCAAACCTAATAAGTTGGATAACAATCTGAGCTTGGGCTGGTTCTGATTCTGCCAGGCCTAAAAAAATGTTTCGACCTTGTGCAGTTTGTACTTTTTAGTTTTTAAAATTACTATATTTTATTTTTCTTATGCTGGTCTAAACACTTGGATTTGCCCAACCCGAACAGTGGAACTGTGAAACCCACCTTTCAGCGACCAGAAAGGAACTTCCTGGTAGATTCAACTACCATCCTTGGTCACCAAAACAAGACACAAGGGGAAGTGCTACCCTTAAGGAAGCCCTTTCTGTAGCACTCTGCAGCCAAAGTGTATTATCTTATATATAATAGGGATGATATTGATCCCTTATCAATATTATCTTACATATAACTTCTATATTATAATGTTTAATCTGCATGGCTGATATTCCCAGGTCAGAACCCTACAAGCATCTGCTGTTAAAGGTGTTGATGTCAACACTGTATGTAAGTTATGGAAAAATACAGGGGAGGTTGGTCCCAGAAGGCCCTTAAAACATGGCTCTTTCTGCTAGCTTTGGGGTTCTCCTGAGAGTGGGGAGCCTACAAGATGCTATATGACGGCAATCTTCATATACTTGGCTGCCATTTTGTTTACTTTCTTATCTTTTTAATGTAAATTGGCTGTTTTAGTAGCTTATATGTGTTTTGATTGTCTTTTTACGCCACCGAAAGGTATTATGTGAGATGGGCCGCTCTATAAATGTGATTAAATAAATGAATAAGGGTTTAACCGAAGCTGATGTTCTGCAGTATACTATCCCTGCCCATTTTTAAAAATTCAACTAATATAAAATAATAACATTAGGGTAGGAAATTTGGACAGGAATTGTGGAATGTATCAGTGGGAACAGCGTTGCTCCAGACCTCACACAGGGAAGCCCAGATCTGGAGACCCTGTAGAATTCATTGAAATGGTGATGGCCACTAACTTGGAAGGCTTTTAGAAGATTCAGGGGAATATAGGTGTATTTAAGACTATTCTTAATATTACAGACAATATTATCTCCAGGGTGTGGATAGCATGCTTCCAAATACCCACTGCAGAATAACAATGAAGGAAGAGGGATTTGTTCCATTTTCGCTTTTAAGACCCCAACAGTCAATGAGAGAAACAAAATGGTGGTTTAAGATTGCTTTGGCCTGATCTAAAAGGGATATTCTTATATAGTTATGTTAGGCAAATTCCCTGGATGGGTTCCACAAATCAGCCTACTTGACTAAGGTCCACACAAGCAAGGTGAAAGCCTCACTAAGGGCAAATAAGTCAATTGACAGAGGGAATAGTTTTACTGTACTGTAATTAAAGGACTATAGCTTTGCCAAAAGTCACTGAATCATCTTCATGTATTTCAAAAGCAGCTATAAAGAACTATAGTGGTGGAGCTCGACCTTCTCAAAACCATAGATAATCATGAGATACCTTGATTTCCTTCAGAAAATTATACACCTAAAAACGTTGAATGCCACTGAACTAAGTTGGACTTTCTCCCCTGTAAGTACTATACTACAACTGGAATTTTTCTCATTGGTGGGAAGGTCAACCAGAGAGATTTCCACATGACTCTCAGAGACCAATACCAATTTATTGACTGCACTGCCCTAGCCCTCCAGGAAATAGGAGAGCTGAAGAAATAATTGATCTTTTCTGCCATACTTTGAGTCCCTTTCTTATTTCATGGTGTTAGTTTTAGAGGCACTAAGCTCCCTGTGCTTCCATCAAAGCCAGCAGAAGCAGTGGGTGATCAACAGCCCTGGTAAAGAATCCACTAATGCCAATTATCTGTAACTTTACATCAAAAAAGGCATTTATAAATTGATCATTAAAGATGCAGTCTGGCTGGTGAATTAAATGTCAGGTTCTGGCCAAATATGAATTAAAACTGCTTTTGAAATTCAAAGCGCAAAGGAATTCTTAACATAAAAGTCAAATGCAACTTCAGCAAGATGGGCCATTCCTTGCATCGCTCTGTGGAGTGACAGAAGGCAAATACATAAACCAGAAATGCTCAAAACATTCAAGAAGGAATAAGACTGATGAAAGATTGGCTATGCTAGGATACAACCATAGGGGACTCCAGAAAGCCGGAGCCCACCAGATGGGCTGGCCTACAGTTCCTATGAGGTCCATCTGGCCAAAAAACTGCTGACTGAAAATTATGGGAACTGTGGTCCAACTCATCTGGAGAGTGCCAATTCAGGAAAAGCCAAAAAGGTGAGTTAATAGCTTGACTTATTAGAGCAAACCAACTTCCATCAAGATCAGCGTTCTAACAAACTCTGGGTGCCAAGAGGAAGGCAAGAATCTCTGCACCCAAGTAGGAACGGTCTATTTTAAGTTGCCCAGATGGTTTTAAGCAGAGAGTTGAGGATCTGGAGGGATTGATAGAAGCATCTGCACCTCTTTTCTCCACTTTGAGGAGAAGGGAATGGGAATCAGAATAAGCCAACTGTAAGAAGGACTTCAGGAAGCCAGTCTCTGCCTCTCAGATATCAATGGAGAAAAGCAGCAATAAAATAATCAGGAGCGAGAAATCTACTCAATGGGCTTTTGTGAGTTTCCTAAAAACCACTGAACAGCAAACTACACATTGCTTCTTCAAATTCTTTCATTTTGTTAGAAGTGACTATCTGCGACTCTGCCTTTGCAAATTTGCTAATTTCTGTAGCACTTTAGATATACACAAGTATTCGTAGTACTTACGCTTACATCAGTCCGTTGTACCTCTTTGGGGTCATACTAAGTAGGCTCTTTTACAGTCTTGCCAAGAAAACCAGTGCACAAAGATAAAATCTGCAATAAACATCCCCTGCATCAAGGGTGATGGGAATGGTAGGAATTTCCCCTCCAGAAGCCTCCTGTTCCCAGGAGTCCAAAGCTTTGGCCACCTTCCTTCTAAGACAGTGTTTCTCAACCTTGGCAACTTTAAGATGGGTGGACTTCGACTCCCAGAATTCCCCAGCCAGCCAGGTGGCTCCAGTGAGACATCACCACTTCATCAGATGTTCTCCAATCCTCCAGGAGATCCAGAGACCGAGGTGATATCACCAACTCTTCAGAAGCTGCCCATTTCTTCTCCAGAATTTTAGAAAATTTTAAAATATCCACAAAAATATCCTGATACAGACCAGCCTCCTTACTTGTATTTATTCATCATATTTCTAAGCTCTCCCTCAAAGAGGAACCCTGGGCAGTGCACAAGAAAATAATAAGTTTCCCCTTTCAGTCATGTCCAACCGGGGATGGTGTTCAACTCCGTTTCATAACCAAAGAGCCATAATTGTCTGAAGATGCTTCCGTGGTCATGTGGCCAGCATGAGTATG
>JANHZU010000197.1:0-11237 GCA_032468055.1 Acrochordus granulatus
CTTCTTCCCTCCGTACTATGAGGAGAGAAGCGACGAAGGGAGGAGAGCAGAAATTGTCCTTGTCCTTGCCCCAAGCAAAAATCCCCCTTTTGTCACTGTGTGTGTGTGTGCGTGCATGCGGCTCTAAGAATATCCTGGCGCGAAGGAGAGGAGAGGGGAGGGACTTCCTGGTGATTGAATTGGGAGTCTCCAGAGTTCTTTCTCTTGAATGCCTTTCACTTAATTTATGCTGTTTACACAGTGGGAGAGGAGAGCTCCGTTGGGAGATTTCCCACGTGAGCTGATCGCGGGGTGCTCATTGCAATCAGGAACATAGGTAGAACGCTGCCCGCATGGCAATGGAGTAAACTGCATGAGAGGAGGGATGGAAGAAGGTACGCATGCTGCTTCGGTATGGCGATGGAGTAAACCACGCGAGAGGAGGGATGGGATAATGCACGCATGCTGCTTCAGTATGGCGATGGAGTAAACCGCGTGAGAGGAGGGACGGTAGAAGGCACGCACGCGGCTTCCAGTATGGCAATGGAGTAAACCGCGTGAGAGGAGGGACGGTAGAAGGCACGCACGTGGCTTCCGGTATGGCAATGGAGTAAACCGTGTGAGAGGAGGGATGGTAGAATGCACGCATGCTGCTTCGGTATGTCAATGGAGTAAACCGCGCAAGAGGAGGGATGGTAGAAGGCATGCACGCGGCTTCTGGTATGGCAATGGAGTAAACGACGTGAGAGGAGCGATGGTAGAAAGCACGCATGCTGCTTCAGTATGGCAATGGAGTAAACCACGCGAGAGGAGGGAAGGTAGAAGGCATGCATGCTGCTTCTGGTATGGCAATGGAGTAAAGCATGAGGTAAGAGTCGGCAGAACTCTCATGCAGAGTTGCCTGAGCGGGAAATACAGAGCGCACTTACTAATGACGCGCAAGGTTTGGCACGAAGTTTCCTCATTTCGTGAGTTGCAGCTCGTCTAGCGGAATATTTTTTTATTAAATTTTTTGCTCATCCTGCGAGTTTCTTGCCCTGCGAGTTACTCGTCTTGTTAGGCACCACTGTAGATGGTTCCTCCTCCTACCAAACTAAAGATATAATACAGTTATTCTGTGTTTTCTGCAATAAGTAAGGTAGCTGTGCTTTTTCTCAAGGAGACACTTCACATGTAATATGAAGCAATGTGATTCTCTTTATCAAAGTGCTGAGAATATGCAGGTTGCCAGTTTGGGACACTCTAAAATTACTTTTAGAACTTCTCTGGCAGTTCTACTAGTGGACATGGTGGTAAAATATTCCAATCTTTTCCACATAGCATTTAAGGAGTGAGAGAGCATAAGCAAAGTCTTCATTTGGAAGCATATCCTTCCATGGTTATTTTGTGAAATATGAATTATGCATGTGCACACACAATATCTTACTGCATATCCCAACTGACACCTCATCTACATTATGAGCTATTCCCCGTGGTCATGGCTTGACACACATGAATGTTGCCATCATGCTTGACAAATTTCTCTGCCTTTTCCTTACATAAGTAAAGTATTGTACATATTAAACAATAAGAAAAGAAACTTCTAGATGACAATATAATTAAATTACTCTAATATCCTGGTTATCTCCTAGTTTTCAGAACTGAAGTTAAATGTAGTGCCAGTTCAATTTCCTTAAACACTTGACAGCACCTATTTTCTCTGAGATTTCTTGCTAACAGCCTTTCAGTCATGTTAAATGCTCAAAAGTGCAGAAAGTTGTATTTTATCATAAGAGTCTAATTGAGCTGTCTGGAATAAGGTAGCTGAATGTTATAGAAATATTTATTATACAAACCTACTTCATCTGAAACTAGGATAAGAACATTTTTGTAATTTATCCCAGGTTTTTTACAACCTTTCTCATTTTGGTGAGTTATGTTTATAGAGAACCTCTACTTAAATGATTTTACTCCAGCCATTCAGAGCTGATTCTCATATCTTGGTGACCACATACAATAAAAACAAATTTGCCTTTTATTTACAACCAATTTCTTTCTTTTCTATATCATCACAGCCAAATTATGAGTCTGGTGATAATGAAATATTGATTTAAAATCTTAATTAAATATTGGTTCCATCTCCCACCCATTTTGTTGGAAATTCCATCTTTTTAAAGCTTTATTTAAATGTACTTGAATGAGTGTTATCAATTTCTCTCTGCAATAAAGTTGTACATTTTGGAATTTCAAATGGGCTTTCTCAAAGTATCTTAAACATTTCTACCTTTCAAATGGGCTTTCTCAAAGTATCTTAAACATTATTATTAAATAAATCCCTAAAATTATAAACATTAGATAATAGATTAGTAAACACAATTAAACATAAATAACAGTTAAAAGTATCAGTGAAAACAACAAAGATAAAACAAAATATTCATCTTGTAAAACTATAAAATGTAAAGTCAAGTTAAATTTAACACTTCAAGGATCATTGCCTTGTCATGGCAAAGAGGCTTGCATAAATTAGTGAAGCTATGAGCTATGCCATGCAGGGAGAGGTGTGCACGGAAGGGAAAACCAAAACAAACCATTGCTTTCCAGAGATTTTGTCAAATAGGTTCTGACTGGCCGTGGTTTGACAGAAACAAACCCAGAATGTTTGGTTTGTTTGGGGTTTCATGGCAAACAAATTTCTTGAGGGAATCCAAAGTTATTTTGCAGGGCAAATACAGAACGGCTGATCATATCCCCTCCTCCTTTAATAGCTAATAAAATCCACTAGCCTGCCTGTTCCCTCCCGCCACCTATCCCAGTCCTTACCCTCCCTCCCTCAGTTGCAGCCAATATGCATCTTCCATACTGGGATGGTCTAAGCATTAAAGAACAGGTTCCTACTGTGGCAAGTTCCCCCCATCTCCATCTTCCAAAGTATTGTACTTCAGAAAAATAAATGCAGAGGCTCAGAGGCTATGAAAAGTGGAAAACAGTTGATGAGTCTTGTGATACTAAAGGTAATGAAAGTGCAGTACTGATGGGCGTAGAGGATGACAAAAACAAAAGGACTTAACTTCAACATTTTTCAGACAAGCATCAACTGTCCCACTAGCTTAGTTCCCATAGGCTTCCCTCAGTCTCTTAATTAGGGATGCACAGCCCATTGTAGAGGTAGCCCTTGAATGGCATAAGTATCCACAAGGCAGGGAAAAGTGTCAAAATGGCAGCCACAGATTATAAGGGACAGCATTCTGATCTTGTGCTGGTGGTTGACCTTTTTTAAACCTCCCCTACAGATGTCCCTGTTTCTACAGCTGGATAGGTCCAGGATAAAAATTATATTTAAGTAAAACATACATGTAAAAAAAGGTAAAAATTTCCCCTTCCAGCTGTGTCCAACTCTAGGGGTGATGTTCATCTCTATTTCATAGCCAAAGAGCTATGAAATAGCCGAAGATGCTTCCATGGTCATGTAGCCAGCATGATTATACATCAAGGCGAAAGGAACGGTGTTATCTCCCCACCAAATAGGCGGTACCTATTTATCTACATGCATTTTTCATGCTTTTGAACTGCTTCATTGGCAGGAGCTGGAGCAAGTAATGGAAGCTTACTCTGTTACACAGTGCCTGGGTCTTGAACTCAGGCTACTAACCTTCTGGCCGACAATCCCAGTATCTTAACTGTTAGGCCACCATACTCCCAAAATTAAATATAATAAAACTAAATGTTGGTAAGATAATTAATTCCCATGAATTGAATCATTCCTCACTATATTACATCACTATTTGATGACAACTTAGCAGAACATTAAGGACTACATTGAAACCTTTGAATACCAAAACCAACTATGGGATCACAGGAAGGGGATTTTTGCTCCTGGGAAACTGAATGAACCTGGATGGAATACTGCTCCTAAAGTTTGAATCAAAACACAAGAATCGAAACACAACTTTGGAAAGCTCCAGATTAGGGTTTAAGTAGCTTTGCTTTGTCTTGCTCTGATCTGGATATTCCCTGAATCAGCCTAATTTAGTATGGAATTTGGGAATATAAAATGTGGTCCTCCACTATGTATCTTTGCACTGAGCTTCTTGGTGGCCTTTTTTTCAGAGGCACCTGTCTATGATTGATGGCTCATTCGATTTGCCTTAATTGGAAAGGAGAGATCATTGTTGACAGCTTTCCCTTTAGTTGTAAAATAATGGGGTAATTCTACACAGAAGGCACATTCAATTCCTATCAGTGTAAAAAAGACCAGAAATGTTGGATCCAATTTAAAATGGTCATTAAATAAAAACACTGTGTTTTATCGACTAGAACACATTTTCTACTGAATTAACATCTTATTCTGCATTTAGGTGAAAGAACTAGTTCTTGCAGAACATCAGGTACTTCAAGATTTCATATTTAGGCATTCACTTGACCATCAAAATTACTATCACTCCCTACCTGGCTCCATTTTCAAATATTCTTTTAAACTTGAACTTTATTTTTTACATCAAAACTCCGACTTAAAATAAGAAGTAAATATAGACTGAGTCTATATATTTTTTTTAAAAAAACTATATTTTCTTCAATTTTTATCTAACAATGTCAATTTACAAAATGTGATCTTTTGAAAGCTACCCATACCTGTATCTAGCAATATCTCTCTTTCTCTAACAACACAGATGGTTTGCTTTTCCATGCTTCTAAGGAGTGAATTGCATGATTTGAAATGTTCTAATTGGCAGACAGCCCAAATTATAAGAATAATAATGCAGGTAGAGAATGGTGGCATTAATGGTGGCATTACAGCCTCATACGTAACACATTAGATTCTAGGTCCTGCTATTAATTGCTTAAATTAAGATCCAAAGCTGATTCTTGTTATACTAGTTATGACGACAATCTGAAATCTAACGAATCATAGTCAAGTTACACAAATTGAGAGAGAGGGGAAATCAAGCCTTGGAATGAAAGATTTTGAGGTAGACTTGAGTAACCTCTTCTACCACCCCCAATAGATTTTGAAGGCAACTCCTGAGTGGGTGTAAGAATGGAGGAGAACTCAAGTGTATTAGATGTTAAAGTTTAATTTATCAATTCAAACTGGCATTTTAAGAGAAATCCAATCTAAATTCATCTGTTCATTTAAGATGTATAGCTTGTTTTCATAAAGTGTAGAAGCCAGCTTATCCTGATTTTTTGTCTACCTCAGGGGAAGAATCCTGACAACCCTAAGTTCAAAACAGATTTATTGTAAGAAGTGATGCTAAAGACTCTATTGTATTTTAAGCAGCATCCCACAGGCTTTGAATAGATCAATTTGTTGACATGTGTAATTATTCAAAAAGATTGTTTCTTAATATTACTGTTTGCTTTAATTCAGTTTTTCCTCTGATGACTTAGATGCAGCTCCACACATAGTTGCTTTATTTTTTAAGTATTTCTTTCTGCAATAGAGCTACTTTGCATTTTGTGCAGATAGCCATTGATTTTTCTGCTTCAGAGAAATGACCTAGGACAGCTGCAAAAACCTATCTGTAAGCAGATGAATCCAGAGAAAAAATAAATTCTATATTCCTTAAAGTATGACCTGATAACATATGGTAGCCATGTATCTGGATGGACAGATAGATGGACGGATGACACACACATGCACACACCCGCACACATGAAGATTATACTGGAAAGTAAAGTGGGAACACCCAGACTAGAATGCATCAAATATGTATTGGAGAAGAACAATGGTTATATTATGAATAGTCCAAGAAATTATAATGTAGAAAAGTAGAGCCATTCAAGACCATATTGCAAATGTCATCATGAAACATGCATGTGAATTTCAAAAGGATCTATATTCATGATTCATTAATTATAAGCAAATATGAAAAAATAGAGAATTACCTAAAAATATTTTATACATTTATTTATTTTACACATTTCTATGCCACCAGTTTCCAAAGTCTCCTGGCGGCTTACATAGATTAACAATTATACAATTTTGTGTAACTAACCCCGTCCCCCCGCTGGCTGGCAATGTTGCTTCTGAGCATCTCTGCAGTTCCTGCTCTGCCCCCAGCAGGAGGGTCATTTGACTCGCTGCTCAACTCTCACAGCTCAACTCACCCATTCCCACCGTAGCCGGCCAGCTCCCACTGAAGTGGTACCCGATTTATTTACTCGCTAGTTATTACATGCTTTCAAACTGCTGGGTGGGCAGAAGCTGAGGCCAAGTGACAGGAGCTCACCCCATCATGCAGAGCTGCGGACCAAACCTGCCAGCATTCTGGCCATTTATGGTCAACATAACTGGTGGCACTAATCTGCTGCGTCACCGCACCTCTAAACATGCCAGAATATTGGATGTAATTAATAAAATAATTATTCATTGACCAAGAAGTTGTTGTGAGATCAACTTATGGAGACACAGACTGGTTCAACATCGTAAATGGTACACAATAGGTATGTACTCTATTGCCTATTGCCACTTCAGTTTTATGTACAGAAGCAGGTTTGAGGAACTTCAGCTTAGATGAATCAGAATTGGACTGAACAGGACCAAAATGAAACCAAATTAAGAACAGAATATGACTTGGACACATTACAATGACATGAAGAAGACCAAGGGCAAAATACTAGATGCTATTGTTTTTCTTCTAACTGCCTATAGTGCAAAAGTTGGACAATTAGAAAAAGCAGATGGAAGAAGACCATAAGCCTTTGATTTATGGGTTTGGAGAGGGCTACTGCTCTACCTTAGGTAGCAAAAAATAGTGAATAAGGAGGTTTTAAACTGCCTCAAACCAGAAATACCACTGGAAAGTTAGCAAGCTAAGCCTGTCTTATTTTGTTCATGTCATATGTCCAGATTCCTTTGAAAAATCAATTAAGAATGATTGGAAATTGTTAGACACCACCAGTCAAGATACTTGTTAAACCTGGAAACATTAAACAAAACTATAAAACATTGAAAAGAATGGACACAATTAACTTACAAAGAGAGAGCCAGTTTGGTCTAGTCCCACCTTAGCCATGAAAGCCAGCTGGGTGACCTTGAGCCAGTCATTCTCTCAGCCCAAGTCACTTCACAGGATTGCTATTATTATTGTTTGGAGGTGCGGTGGCACAGCGGCTTAATGACGCCAGTTGTGTCAACCAGAAATGTGACACTCTGGCTGTTCGAGCCGCAGCACCGCAGGACGGGGTGAGCTCTCATCACTTGTCTTTAGTTACTGCCCACCCAGCAGTTCGAAAGCACATAAAAATGTCTGTGAAGACTCTCACTTGTCCAGGGTAATTGCATCGCAACAAATTTTTTTTTTTCAAAATCAAAAGCTTTTGAGAAAGCCTTTTGGATAAAAGGTGAAATGTCTTCTACTTGAAAAATCCAATCCAGATGCCTGCTTTTTAAACTTTTGTTGCAAAGCACATAAAAATGCAATTAGATAAATGGGTACCACTTCGGTGGGAGCCGGCCAGCAGTGACGGAAGCGGCGAGCAGCGAGTTGGAAGCTGGACTTGCCTGTCCCAGGGGCAGAGCAGGAACTGCAGAGGATGCCCTGGATGAGAACACCTCCAGCCAGCAGTGGGGCGGGGTTAGTAAAATAAACAATATAAATATCTAATCCTTGTAAGCCACCAAGAATCTTTGGAGATTGTCGGCATAGAAATGTGTTAAATAAATAAAAAATAGGGAAAATAGGAGGAGGAAGGTGTGTTAAAGATATTCACCACCTTGAGTTGTTTATAAAAATAATAAAGGTGGGGTACAAATAAATAAATGAATAATAAAATCTCTGAAAATCATATGGAACTGAACAGATGAAAAGTGAGAGGAGTGTGAAATTATCCTTTTTTAATACATTGATATTGCCTTTTTATACTAAATGTTCCTCAGATAAATTTTAATTAATTTTGGGTGTTGAACCTTGGTTTTGTACTTATATTCTCATTTTTTCAGAGTTCCAAGCATTTTATGGGTAGAATTTTGAGAAACATGAGCTGGCAGGCCAGTTCCAAGGCAACTCCCTACTATAAACAAATAAATTATGTTTAACATATTTTTTCCAATGGGGATAGTATATCACTAGCTTTATTTTTATATCATGAACAATTCACTCCATGTCTGACCTAGAAATAGATACATTTTTGATTTGCAAAATCTACTGTACTTTTTACTAAAAATCTATGAATCACTGACAGACTCAAAAAACTACTAAAAACATGTACCTCCTAGTGTCATGTGTAACAAACTGCAATGTATAAAGACCATGTATAGTGAGGCCATGCTGCCATTACCTATTTGGATCACAATATCTAATGCAAGTAAATAAGTTGTGACATTTATGTAATAACATAATTCATTCGTTCATTTGAATTTATAAACCATCCATCTCCAATGGATTGGCTGGTATACAAAACTAGAAAATCCATGAAAATAAATAAAACATCAAACCAAATGAAAGCCCACATTAAAACAATCTTACATCACAAATCAAACAAAATAGGAAACCTAGACAAATAACAATATATCAAACCCAGGCCTGGACCAAAAACAGATTTTCAGAGCTTTTCAGTACCCTATGAGACAGGGTATGTTGTTCCAAAGAGTGGGGGCCGCAGTAGAGAAGGCACATTTCCTCTGTCCCAAGTGACAACATTCAATAGAGAGGACTTGAAGTACCCCCACTCTGCTGGAATACACTGAGTAGCAGAAATGATTGGAGATAAGCAGTCTCTCAGGTATCCAAGCTCAGAATACAGGACTTTATAGATAACTACCACTATCTTGAATTGCGCTTGAAGCTGACTGGCAGCCAATGCAACTCCCATAGCAATAGTGACATAGAAGGATATAAAAAGTTGCAGTTTCTACCAGCTGTAGCTTTCAGATAGTTTTATGGACAGCCCCATGTAGAGCACATTGAATTGTCCAATAATAAAGTGACCAGGGCATATTTAAAATGTCTCCCAGTCAAGGAAAGGGTATAACTGGCACCCAAGTTAGTTCTGTACAAAGACCCCCCAGCAACTACTTCCACCTCCTCCTTGAACAGTAACTTTGAGCACAGAAGGACCTCCAAATTTTGAGTGAAGAAATACAGCCTTATCCATGACCAATGATGGTAATATCCCCAACTTGGGAGTGTGGGACAAAGAATCACAATCACTCAGTCTTGGAAGGATTGAGCCAAAATCTGTTTTGCCCCAACCAGATGTGAACAGCCTTCAGACACTGGGTTAATATAACAGTGGAACCTTATAAGACGGGCATCTCACAAGATGAGATTTTCATAAGACAAGAAAAAAAATAATAAAATTTATTCTGCTAGACGAGCGGTGACTCACAAGACAAGCAAACTTCACGCAATAACTTAAGTGTCATCAGTCAGCTTACTCTGTACTTCCTGTTCAGGCAGCAACATGGTTTACTCCATTACCATCCAGGCAGCAACTGCAGCTACCATGTGGTTTATTCCATTACCATTCAGGCAGCAACCGTGTGCATGTTCTGACAATACTGCCATGTGGTTTACTCTGTTACTGTGCATGTGCTGTACTGTGAGTGTGTGCATGTGCAGGAAGCCCCTTGAAGAAGTGCAGAATGAAAGGTGATAAGAAGGTGATTCAGGTAGACCTGAAGAAGGAAGTTATTGAGAAGCATGTGAGATGTGTGCATGTGACTGACCTTGCCAGAATGTATGGCAGGTCGACATCGATGATTTGCACCAACCTGATTGCAAGATGAGCACCGCGCGATGAGCTCACATGGGAAATCTCACAACAGAGCCGACGGTTCTCTCTCGCTGCATAAACAGCATAAATTAAGTGAAAGGCGTTCAAGAGATGGAACTCCTGAGACTTCAGACTCCAGATTCTCCCTCCAGGCAGTCCCCTCCCCCTCCTCTCTTCCCTCTCATCTCCCTTGCACCAGCTGGGACTGTTCTCAAAGTGCACGCACACAAAAACACACATGCCTGACCCCTGCTACCTGTCTCTTCTCCCCTCATAGTACAGAGGCAAGAAACATTTCCAAACCACCCACAAAAGACCCCCGGAAAGGTGTTGCTGAGGGGAAAGGCAGTTTTGCCTCAGCAGTGGTGGCAGTGGATCCTCTGAGCCATCAGGGGGCGCCAGACAGCAGCCGGCCTAGCAGCAGCCTCGAAGCAGATCCATAAGTGCTGGTTAGTTTATTCTATTTCTGCTTTATATCATATGTTAATCATTGTTACTTGTTTCAGATGTTAGGGACAATCATTTCTACATCACATTCTGTTGAAAATGATTTTTTTGGTGAATATTTTTGGGGGCGTGGAATGGATCATCTGACTTTCCATTGTTTCCTCTGGGAAACCTCGTTTCACTTTAAGAGCATTTCACACTAAGAGCATTCTTCCGGAACAATTTAGTCTTGTCTTGTATGGCTCCACTGTATTTTGTTATTTTTCCCCATAATTTTGCCCACAAATGCACATAATAACCACCTTTTAAACTGGGGTAATTCTCTAGATTGAGGAACTGGTTTTTGCAGAAACCTTACTGAATTCTTCCCAATTCCTGGATACTTTTCTCTTCAAATAAATCTGGTGCCCGGTTATGCAATCTATATTGGGGACTAAGGGATCAATTTCTTCTACATTTCTTGGAATTCCAATAAAAAATAAAAATCATCTCGTGGTTGTAAAAAGTGAGCAGATTTACTACTTATATTATTCAAGCATTTTGACAAATGGTTAACAGAAAAAAACACTTTTTACAGTGACATAGATAAATTGTTAAAGCAGAGCAAAAGCTATTAGAAATCAATGACTTTACTCAAAGGCAAGGTCTTACTCAAAAACAGGGTCTTATGTTGCGGAACGTATTCAGACTTTCTTCCTCTGCAAAGTTTGTTGGTGCATAAACATAGATGCACAGAGATAGACAGATGGACATGCAGGTTTGTGCCACACAGTCTGGACACAATCCACTTGAGCCAAGTTTCCCAAGGTTGCCTTTGGAGCTCCCTGATGTAGGTTTATATTCTTAAATACTCATTAACCTACAGAAATAGGAACCAAACAGGCTGAACTCTCCACCTCACCTCAAAACATTCCAGACAGAACTGTCTCCTGTCACGGTTTCCTCATATAGCCTGTCCTCCTTTTTGATTCCCCCCAGTGAGGCACCACCTTGCTGTGGTTGGGGGGCTTGTGTGCTGTTACTTTTAAATCTTCATCTTCTAATGAAGATGAGAGTTCTGCCAGAGGTTCAACCATACTGGACAGGTCTCATCAGAGGAGCCAGACGAAGAGTGT
>JANHZU010000197.1:30359-44765 GCA_032468055.1 Acrochordus granulatus
CAGAGGATGAGATGGATAGATAGCATTGTCAGTGTGATGGGCGTGGGCTTGGGATGACTCTGGGAGGCAGTGCAAGATGGGGGCCTGGCATTATGCAATCCATGTGGTTGTGAAGAGTCAGACACAACTGTGTGACTGAACAACAGAAGTTACAAAACACTAAAAAAGAATCCCACTGGAGTTTTTTGACATTCCAGGTTGGGGATATACCAGGAGAGAAGAGAATCTATTTTAGCAGGCTGTACCTGAAATAAATGCAAGAATTCAAATAATATAACTTGAGATTCATTATTTGAACTTTATACACATCTTATACTGTTGAAGCCAATCTAGAACAATCTTGGCATATTTGGTAGCTGAATCTTTGGAAGGAACCAAAATATTATCTAAAGTGTCATGTAGTGTCTCATTTATAAATCTAATAAAGATTTAATATTAATTTGCTGAACTGTAAGACATTACTATATATTCAAACTTCCCACCTTATCTGTCAAAGTTAAATATTCATGTCCCTTCTTTGTATGAATTAGATTGTAAGCACCTCTGAGATTCAGTGTAATAAAAATACTTGCTTTTTGCAACTGTGCAAAAAGTTCAGAAATAATTGGAAAGAAATAAGTGATAACTTATGGTTACACATTTCAGAGATCTGAAATCATGGACTATCTTTAGAGATACATCTTCTTCACAGAAATGTTGGAGCAGAGGCTGAAGATGCAGAATAGCTAATAAATTCTTTCTTGATGCCATCAAGTTTCCTTTAAACAAGCTAATGTTTATGAAGATATACGATATTGACCTTTTGATAGAATCAGAGCACTTGGAATTTGAGTTATAGCACCATCCTAGAATCAATGCAAGGGCTAGATTTAAGCTTTCTTAAGATGCCTAGAATTGTCAATAAGCAGGCAGTTTTAGACATCACTAAATAAATATGGTAACTGTGTCCTCCTTTTCAAAAACTTAGTAAAATCAGAATATTTTGCAGGTAAAATTAAGGAAATATCCTGTTGATTAGAGCCATGGGCTTGTGTTTTTGTGTGGTATTTTTAAACTCTGCAGAGAGTGAGTTTGCAATTTAATTGCCTGGAGGATGGAGGATTCTCAAACTTTTTAGAAAGATTATCTGTGTCAAGAGCAATAAAAGACTCATCCTATTTTAAACTTCACCTTTTCATCAAATGATTTGCTGTTTGCTCTTAAACTTTTCTTGCCTTCTCAAAAATGTTATAATTCAGTCAGACAATTTTTGTATCTATTCTTTTTCTTTTCCCTTGCTGTGTTTAGAGAATAATTATGGAGCACAACTTTTTTCCTTTTGTTTTGTCTTTTGTTGTGCTGAGATATGCACATTAATCTTCTCATGAAATTCCTGCAAAGCTGCTTGAAGATTGTGCAGTTGGAGGAGAATAGAAGCCTTCTCTTATTGAGCAAGACTCTAGAAGCACAACCCTGAAGCTCATTTCTCATACAAACTTCTAATGGATCCAAGAATTGTTTTTCAGGAAGCTGCACCTTTTACAAATGATGTTGGCTGTCAAGTGAAAGGAAAGAAGTCACTAGAAACATGACGGCCTAATAATGCTGTTATTAACCATGCCCTTTGTTAAATTAACAATTTTCTGAGAAGAAAAGATTTTCCTATTTCCTACAAATGGTAAATAGGGTAACTTTGTTCTATCCAGGATTTTTCTTCCATAGAGACAGGATGGATCATACATTTTTTTTTGTGGCCAAGGGGCCATACTGAGCACTAGAAAGACTGAATGCAGCAGTAAAACCAACAGGTTAAGTACATGTGGCCAAAATTGTTTTTTGCTTTATTTAGTTTTAATAGAGTTAAAGCTTCTGTTATATTTACTTTCCATGTGTTTCTTCCATGATGACAGCAAAGGATCACACTGCTTATTTTTGTCAGTTAGAGTCAGAGCAAGTCTCTAGTAGCAAAAAAAAGCTAGTGTGAAGAGGGGCACATGGCCCACTTGCTAAAAATGCAACCCTTATTTGTAAGAACCCTAATGGCTCTTACAAATGGTGATTAAAGAAATCTTGGCAAGTGGTTAGGATCTGGTTCGTAATGCAGGACCAATTACATAGCCTAATGGGCTAAACGACAAGGAGAAATAGAGAGTGATTCTCTTCTGGACCCTGAAGCAGATACAGTTGGATGAGCTTGTGGTTTAGAGGAATAAGATTACTGGAGACAAGGGTAAATCCTATGTGATTTTCCTTTTGATTGATGTCTATGGGAATACAGGCAGGGCAGCAAGGGTAAATACCAAAGCTCATTCTTCTATCTCAAACTGTTGCAAGCTTTGCAGTCCCAAATGTATAACATTCTGCAATGAGGTTCAATTTAGCAAGCTTGTGGGTGAATTTATCAACTGAAGCATGCTAAAAAATGGGGGGATGGGGTATCTGGTTATGGTTTAATTCAAACAAACAAATCCTGGCTACTAGTCCAGAGGTTTTAAAATAGGTTGGGGGATATGGTGCGGTAGAAATTTCTAAGAAATTTAATCTGACTCGGAGGAAAAATTCACTGACAAATTGAGTTTGTCAAGTGAAGGAATGGGAACAGCAGGAGGCCCCACTAATTTCACTTTGCTGATAACCAAATGGCTGAGCCAAGCCTACCATTGCCATATGGTATGAAGGCATTGCCTTCAATGCCATTGCCGCATTGTCCTGTTCTAGCTAGCAATATGTACACAGAGATCGCCTCCCTTAGCAGCAGCATCCAGGCCAGTTGGGTGCTTAACAATTTACAGCTTCTATGTTCTCTTATATAGCCTTGGCAATTTTAGAAAATATCACCATTTTAGAGAGAGGGCAGATCTTTTTAATCTATTTACACATCATGTTTCCAATATTGCCAAGAGCTTTCCTTCATTTGATATATACTCCAGCTTCCTTGTTTCTAGTGAAGGTGCTTGTTCAGTTCCTGGATAGAAATAATTTTAATTTGCCAAGACTTGTTATTATTTTAGGAACATTTTTTTTTATTTTGTGGATTTTCTCGCTTAAAGATTAAACACGTAACTCAAACAAACGTATTTAATAACTGCTTTAGTCTGGCAGCTGATCCAAACAAATTTCTTTTATTTTCATCCTTTTGGAGGCACTGAAGAAGCAACTTTAAATTAAAAAAAATCCAAAATGTTGCCAAAGTGTAGGGAAGGGGGAAAATTGCTGTGTTTGGGTTGCTTTGTTTTATTTTACTTTGCATTTTCATGTGTTTCAAATTGTTTTATGGAATCACAGCTTGACAGCCCTGATGGGAGCTGCAGTGAAATTTCCATTTTAGTCAAAAGTTAACCACAAGCAACACATCTTCCTTAGAAAGTCTCCACCTATAACTCCCCCACATCCTGAGATTCAGTTCAAAGTTCCTCCTGTGATCTCACACTCAATCAAATGTGACAGGTTATTTCTATTCGAGTTTGGGGTTGAATGGAGACTAACTAGAATGGCAATTCTATGGCTAATAATTTATTCTTGAGGTGGAATGTAGTAGCTTGGAAGAATATAAGAAGATCAAATTTATAGCCTCATTGAAATTGAAAATCTTGTTTATATTATTCAGTATTTTAAATAAAATGCAACTTTCCTCTATGACTATAAAAGGTTTTTTTTCATTTTCTAATTTTCTTTATGGAATATATTTGTTTTATTTTAAAAAAAATGGTTGGTAGGTGCCTTATTAAGGGACACAGAAATTATTCCACAGAAAATATTCCACTCACATCCTTGCCAAAAGAGCTATGATGCAGCAGTGATGAGCATTTCTCTCTTACTAAAGGAAAGCACATTGTATCTGTCAATTCCTCAAAGGTGAAATACCTCTTTATGAATGAGGGGACTGGGTGCCATTCTGTATTCCTAGAATCATAGAACTGAAGAACACAATTATTGGAAGGAATTTGGATGTTTCTCAGTGCAGAAATCCATTCTTCTAGTTTAGTTTCTGTTCTAACTCTCCAGCAAAGGAGAACATCCTGAGAGATGTTCCATTGTGGAACATCAATGTATTATAAAAAGCTTCTTTGTAATTTAAAGTTTTTATTTCTTGTTGTGTCCTCTGAAACAACCCTGAATAATTTGGTCTGATTTTCTACATTACAGCCCTTTAGATACTTGAAGTTAGCCATCAAAACCTCCCTGTGGTCTTCTCTTCTTCAGGCTAAACTTAACTAATGCTTTTAACTATGCCATAATTAAGGTATATTAAAATACCCAGGATCTCTCACTCAATTAAATCCATGGCCTAGGGGGAAAGTCAGGTTTTCAGGACTCTTTTAACAGAGTCAAAGTGAAGGCTGGAAGAATCTTGGGAGGATGGTGTTCCAGAAAGCAAATGCTGTGACAGAGAAAGAATACTTCTTCGGTCTCTTCAGATAGCATTGCTTAATGGAGGAGACCCAAAGCATGTCCACTGTGATCAATTGTTCCAGCTTGGAAGAACATATGGAAGACTTACAATCCTTTAGATAACCAGACCCCATGGCATAAAGGGCTTTATAGGGAATAATCAGTACCTTGAATTTCACCTGGAAGCCTGCTAGTAACAAATGCAGCTTTCAGTGCAAAGATGTAACATAAGCATGACATGGTATGCCCCAAATTACTTACTGCATTTGGACCCGATGCATCTTCCAAGTGGTTTTCAAGTGCAGCTCCATTAAAAGTACATTGCATGGGTTGATCAAGTTGTGAATGACTGTCTGAAGGGCATTTGTTTGAATCCATAGCTTAGCCATAGCTGTTATCTTCTCCTCAAGCAGGAGCTGTGAGTCCAAAAGACCCCATTGGTACACCTGTCCCAAAGGTGGCAATGGAACCCGATTCAGGATTAAGAAGAAACAACCTCACCCCCAAAGTTCCAAAAGCATTGGGTCACTGATGAGAGATTTTCACTTTACATTGAAAGAAAAGTACTAAATGCAGTAATGGTGAATATAAAGCTTATCTGAAGAGCTTGGATCAAAAAAGCAGAATGATCCAAAGTAAGGGCTTAGGTAAAGAATTATGATTCAATCATTAAACAATAATGTATTCTTGTTTAGCATAATTAAAAAACCTTAAACAATCCATTGGAAACTGGCTTGATTCAAGCTCAAAAATGCAAAGAAAGTCCCCCTCCCTAAATTCCTTCAGGAGGTCTTCTCAGTAGAAAAGAAACCAATTTAAAAAACTACTTGGAGGTATAGGAGCTAAGAAGCTGATTGATGAAGATATTCTGCTAAACCTGTAAAGGAATAAATAATTCCCAGTCATAGATCTGAAAAACAATATTTATAAGAATTGCTTCTTTTGGTAAAAATGATGGTAAATTAAAATATATACATCCACTGAAAGATAAAACTCTGACATATTAAAATGCCATCCCATTGTTTCCTTTATTAAAGTGAATAAATCATTAATCATTAGAGAGTCAGGAGGAGTTCTATTGTACATATTCATACCTTTGGAAGGTGTGCTGTGGCAGTGCTTGGGTCTTGAACCACTGAGCTGCTGACCCTCCGGCCGACAAGCCCAGCATCTTAACTGCTTGGACATGGTGCATGCCCCACACCTTCCCCTCAGACCTTTAATCCTATGGAGCAAGTCTCAGGAATCAGCAATCGCCCCTACAGCTATCGCTTGTTTTTCATGTACTATCATTCTTACCAGATGTATTTCCTGCACAACCTGTCAAATTGTGACCAAAGGACTAGTATGAATATTTGAACTAGCTGCAAAGCAATATTATTCTCATTTGGGTCATCCAAGTGATTTGATTCAAAGCTGTGCTTCATATCCAAACAGCAAGTTGCTTTGATGCTTTTTGTTTAAAGCTTTGAATTTGCTTTGATCAACTGCTGTAATCCAGAGAAAAGAGTGTTTTGTGCATATTCATGTTGATGCTTCAGTCCAGGGAAGCACTTTGATCAAAGCTTCTTTAAATTAAAATGCTACTTCATGATTTGCACAGCTCTAAGTAAAAGCTGTACTTTTAGACCAATTGATTGTGCTCTCCTTGAATTCATATTCTTGGAATGCTTGCCAATATACTCATAATGTTACATGGGGTTGATGATGATGATGATGATGTTCCCACCCAGGAATGAGCTAATGTTGTAGTGATACCAAAGAAAAATAGGTGTCCTCTTGGAATCTGAAAAAGCTTAGATGGGAATGAGATGGTTAGTCTCCAAGTCTTTTCCTTCTGACAGCAACATGATTTATATTTACATAACATAGCTGGACATTTACAGCTTTATTCCTGATGGAACCTATTCCTTAAAGTGAATGGCTTTAATTGCAGTCCGAGCTCAGGTGAACTTGATCTTCACGTAGTTTTATTTTTGTAGGCATGCATGGACTTATTGAAGGAAACAGTGGGATTTTTTGAAAAAAAAATACAAAAGGATAGGAAGGATCAAATACAGATTATATGCTTACTTGGGTCTTCCCAAACTAACAGTCTTCAAGTGTGCTGGACTTTTAGAATTCCTATCCAGCATCATCTTCATAGTTTGGGATTAAAATCCAGCATATCTGGAGTATAGTTGATTGTGGAATCTGACTTAATGTAATTGCACATAAAAAGGAAATGTTAAGGAGAGGGGAAAGTATTCTTTATGATATGAAAAAGGATGATTTTTTTAACAGCAGAAAGGTTTTCTTAATGGTGTTTATTTATTTATTAAATTTATATGGCTATCCGTCTTACCCAAAATGATTCTAGGCAAGAATTAAAACATTTTGTAAATTTCTTAAAACAATAAAACATCAATAATCACCCAGAGCCCCTCTGTGAGAGAGAAGGGTAGTTCCTAAATTTGATAGATAAAAAATAAATAATAAAAACAAAAAGACCATGAAAAGGAAGATGATTACATACAATATAACCATCATGCAGGCTCCTTATTACTTGTGTCCCATTCGGAGAGACCAATGTTCTAAATACTCTGTACTGACTATCTGTAAGTCTGCAACAATTTCAAGAAATGACTTGTTTCAGCCAAATGGTCATTTCAATTTTCTCTTCCACTGGAATTTGTTTGATTATATAGGCCTGGGAACATAGCCATCTATCTAGGCTCATTGGCTCAACTAGATTGAAACAGGTGATTTGGGGGAAAAAGCTCAGATTCACCACATGCTGCCAGAAGTATATTTTTTAGGACTGTCCTCTTGTCTTTCAACATGATTGATTTACCTGCAGCCTCCATGGAACAAATACAGTGGCAAGAAGAAAGATGGCAAGAAGAAAACTCAGTAAGCAGGATAAATAAAGAGGTGACCAACATTAATGATTGTGTGGGTCATATGCTGTTCTATATGAAAGGACTAACATAAGGGGGGAAAGTCCATAGACTAAACTGAGTCTGGGTTCAAAGTTGAGATAGTTAGTCTTGATTCTTCTGCAGAATATCAGGAATGTTAGAGGACTGTCCTGCTTACCCCCACTCCCACAAGAAATATCTTACCTAGGAATAAAGAGGCAGGGCCATAGTGGTAAAATTCCCTGACCATGGTTGACAATAACAAGTTGGCTGAGTCCATATATTATACTGAACCACAAACTACATTATGACTTAATGTAAACCAAGAACTCAGTTCTGGATTTATTAAGCAATATAAATTAAAGATGTGGTGGTCAAGTGTTTAAGACACTGGGCTTGTTGACCAGAAGGTTGGCAGCTCAACACTTCAAGACCCAAGTGCTGTTGCATAATGAGGTGAGCTCTTGTTACTTGCACCAGTTCCTGCCAACCTAGCAGTTTAAAAGCATGTAAAATGCAAGTAGATAAATAGGTATCACCTTTAGTGGGAAAGGTAACAGCATTCCATGCACACTGGTATATAGTCATGACCACGGAAGCACCTTCAGACAAATGCTGGCTTCCTTGGTGGTGAATCGGAAATGAGCACCACCCCCTAGAATCAACCACGACTGGCAGGAGAAACCTTTACTTTTTTCCTTTTATAGATTAAAGATCTATAATAATGTTTTTAAATATTCCTGTAAAGGTTCTACAAAAGCTGTTTTTGTTTTAGAGCTAGAATCAAATTGTCACAGATGGATTCACCACATCAGAAGAAGATGCTAATGAAAAGTACATCTGCTGATGACTTGACAGGAGCACTGAGTACCAGCTACTTTTGCCGACATTCTTGATGGCTTGTACACAGTTAATAGAAAAAGCACCCACCAACTAGAATCAGCAGACTTCTCCTCCCTTAAAATTTTCAGGGCATTAATGAGTGATGAGGTTGGATGCAAAAGAATAATTAAGCACTGCAGTAAATTAGATTGATTAAGAGCAGGATCATTTCTGACATTTCTAATCAAAAGTGAAGGACAGTCCAGTGCATTTGTGATTTTTCTGAAAGGGCATCTGAGGATTAGAGATATAAGATAAATGTGGTCCATTATATAAAGTGTTCACTTTGTACATACTTTTACTTTATTTTTACAGTCTTTGGCCAGTCCTGATGAAAAAGACTCTGATCCAAAAAGTGATAGTGTCAAAACTACAGAAAAATTCTGGTTCTCTCTCACTACTTTGCTTAAAATGGCACATTGGGATAGGCTTAACTATGTTTGCATATCTTGAGCCCTACCAAACTGAACATAGACTGCCAACTATATAGAGTTCTTTCAAGCTCTTTCCAGTCATTTTGACTTTCTTTTCTGAGGCAAGTGACAAGACTTATAGTTAGGTAATATTGACAGTAATGGGGGGGGTGAGATTTGCTCCCTGTTTATATATACAGTAGCTTATCATGCCAGTTTGAGTGGGGGTGTGGTTTCCTCCTTGGTGGTTCCACTGATTTCCTCCTAATCAGTGTATTTTTTTTACCAGTTTGTCTGCCTAGTGCTGATCCCTGCTTGAGAAGAGACAGAGGGAATTCCAAAACTGGAAGGGCAAACTACTACATATAAACAGGCAGCAAACCCTACACTCACTTAATGTTACCTAGTTGGGTAATGAAATGTCTGCAAGCAAACAACTTGTTTGCTTAGAAAGCAGCAAGAACTCCACAGGATTATATTTATTAATTAATATGTTCTAGGCCTAGGCCAGAACAGAAATCAAAATCTTTAAAGTCATAATTGTCCTTTCACTAGGAACTAAACAACTTATTTTCAGCAATAAGTCATTGTTAATTTGATAATTTATCCAATACAAGGTTGCAGAGACATTTGTTCTTATTGCTGCCATGTCTTCTTTTAATCTGATTAAACTTTTGTTACTGGATGCTGCTTAAGTTGCAGTTTTTCAAAATGTATCCATGTCCCTCATAATTTTTGGAAAATGAGTCTTGGATGGAATAAAGGTGGCTTGTTACGAAGTGTAACTAAAGCAGCAGCAAATCAGCAGGAAAAAGAAGAAGGGAAGGAGAAAAAAAAACTTTTTGCTGCTCGCCCAAATATTATTGTGACAAAGCAAACCATTCCATTTAATCATCGTTATTTAGATTGCACTTAGCAGGTTTCATATATAAAATCTTAAAATTTGGGTTTAAACACTTCTCATGAAGACTGCAAGATTCAATTTACAAAAAGTCTTTTTAATGCTGCCTTAGCTGTAGCCTTTTCCCTTTCAGCTTCTTTGGAGGATCTGGTGGCTGGCACCTCCAGCAATAAATATTATATCTTCTAATTAAATTTTTAAATGTACAAGGTCCATACCAAAAAGACTCTAAATTAAATAACAGCCATTTGCATCATTACAGGACAGACTCCTCCATAATGAGCTGCTTTCATTAACTGTGCCCCAGTGATTACAGCAGGGTTGTACTTCAAAAGCTAGAAAACAAGTTAGCCAGGTGAGACCAACAATATAGAAGTTTATCTTTATCCAGCAAGCTTTTGCTGTATGTCACTAAGTCACCAGCCTTTGCCTGGTCAAAGGCAGTCAATTTGTATTTTAAGGGGGTGTAAATCTCATCAGCAAGGGCTATACAGATGACTTGATTCAGCAGTTACAAGGTTGGTTTATTTTTCAGATGGCTTCATCTTAGATTTTCTATAATATTATCTCTGCATGGATTGGAGAATGGTATGTAGTGGGTATGAGTTACATTAAGTAGCTTTGCTGCTCTGGTTTTAGTGGGGAACAGGTCTAATCCTACTTTCCCAAATGAACAAAGCAGATCCAATATGAATTTGCCTTGCTTAATCAAGATTTCTCCATATTGCATAATGCTGGAGAGAGTTAGAAAAGGTACCTCAAGCTCAAGTTCCAATGAACAAACTTGGTATGTAGCATATTTGTTATTGGCATTGTCTCCTCTCTGCATAGAAACCAACATTGTTCATAAAAGAGAGCTTTTTTTCAGCCTCTTATCCATTCATTTCTATAACTACCAATTAAAAGTTGTCACTGTACTTTACATTGATGGGTGATTCTGGCAGGCCTAAGATTTTCCTCAAGTTCTCCAATTAATAGTGGGTTTTTTTATGAATCTGTTAACCTGAATGCAAAGTATAACCTGATATCCCCAAAACCTTAAACAAATTTTGCATGAAGTCCCCAGTGTGTATTTTGGGACTGACTTTTGGGTAAAGCGTTCTGTGTAATTCTTGGATTTTCTTGTTGCCCATTTTTAATTTTTCTTAATTCACAGTGAAGAATTCTGGAGAATTTGATTCCTCACTTGTGTCATTGTTGGCCCCAATCAATGTCTACATTAAGAATTTTTAAATTCCCTCTGATTTCCCCAAATCAAATATTCTATGAATGTTTATAATTGTTTTTATACATTAGAAAATTCCATATGTATGAGAAATACAAGAATATTGTTCTCCAGATAGAGACCAAAAATGTGTATCTTTGCAAAATTATCCCTTCCATCTACCACTTCAAGAGATTAGTCATTAAGTATATTGTGAGTGTGAAATTTGATAGGACCATCAGAGGCCATCTAAAATTGCTTCAAATGCTTCATCCAGCTTAGAATACTATTCTATTTCTCTAATTTATACAAAATGAATAAGAAAATAATCTAGGGAATAGAAAAATTGTGTTTAAGGCCCATTGACAAGACTAACTGCAATCACATTTAAAAACCAATGGATAGCATATATATGCTAGAAATATGTGAGAAAAAAAGATTGAGAATAATAAAATTCTTATATATTTCATGTCATAAACAGTCTAATTCCTAACCTTGACTGCTAAGACCTATAATCTTTTGATATTAAATAACTGGGATATTGTAGATTGCCCAATTTTCATATTCCTGTAAATTTCATCTTCATTTATCTGAATATCCAATTGTTGAGATGTACTCTGGTAAGTTGGGATATAACCAGACCATTGATTTCTTTATACATCTCAGAAAAAAAGAAAACCCACAGTGTTCATATTATAGCCAAAACAAATCTTAGCATAAAGTGCTTCACCTTACCATAAAACGATTTACCCATATCTGGATTTTTGTGTGTGCATGATTTGGGGGGAAAAAGGCACTTAAGTCATTTCTGCTTCCATTCCCCAGTCTTCACTGGTCTGAACCTACAATTGCCTTAAGTTTGGACAATACTGAAATGCTAGGGAGAAAGAGAAACAAAAATCATCATTTGACCTGCCTCCACAGGGCCTGCAGCAGTAGCAGTAACCTCAACTCGCTCTTCACAAAATAAGCAAAAAGGTAACCCCAGTAGGCTGACATTTCACGCTTCTGTCCAGTGAGAAAGAGAAGGAGCACAAGACTGAAAACACTATTTGATCGCTGTTCCTTTGTCTGGGTTACGGTGGGAAAACTCTAAAGCTGTTAAGCTAAGCTAGCATTTCCCTTATAGAACCTGAAGCTCAGAAGTCAGTCAAAGGTTGTGCTCAGAGTTCTGTCCGAGGGGAAATACAGCTACAACATCTTAAAAAACAAAGCAAAACACAGTTTTACAGTTGAGTCAGAAATCTAACAGCTCATATCTCTCATTGCACCCCTGGGATCTGGGACTGTTTTCGCAGTTGCACAGAATCCCTGAGTGAGGACTGCCCAGAGATGGGATTCTTCCACAGCTGGTTTTCTTTTTCCTTTGAATCTCATTTCTGATAAAACAATGTAAGCAGAAATAAATGTTCTGTTGTTAATTTGCACAAGTGTTTTATCCCAGTAGTATGATGCCTGGATTCATTTGCATACGATACATTGCACTTCTCATCCCAGTTTTATGATGCTGCTTCTTCCTGTGTATTTTAATTTGTACCTTCCCTTTATTTACAAAACTGGTGTGGGGGACTTTGTACCACCACTAAGTATAGTGACACCTTTTTTACAAATGTCTAAAGCAACATTTCCTCCAATCTTCTCCTTTAGCCTCAGGCAGAGGAAAAGAGATTTTCATATAAATAATCCACTGTTGCAGTCCCTTTCCATCTTCTCTTTCTTTCCCCTCTTTTTGATGCAAACTTTCAGTGCACATCTACACAATTGCATAACTGGAGAACCACACATATGATTACTGGATTTTAACGATGAACAGCAGTATGAATAAACAATAAAGTCATTGGACTTCACAAGATATTTAACTATCTGCGCAGAGCAAACAGCATTTCTGGGTAGCTGCAGACTGTGCATAGAATTAGCACATTTTAATTTTATAAAAAAAAACAACTTGAACCAGAAGCAAGGCCTCTTGTTTATCCTCTAATTCTAGGGCTATTGGTGGCCTGTGACAAGAATTCACTCAATAAAGTACAAACGTGATGAAATTTACATTGCCTTTCCAATTCCACTTACTTCTGCAATTACTATCCTGCACAGCCATGTGGTATTAGAAAGCATTTTAAACATAGCTGGTAAAATCTAGCATGCTCAACAAGCAGAAATTACATTTAGGGAAAACATCAGCACAGCAGTGCTTCAGAAACAAACTATGCAATGGTAAATATTGTACCTTAGATGATCTTATAATTCTCTACATTTTAAGGATAAAAGTATGTTCACAAGTGAAATGCAATCATGTACTTAGAAGCTAAAACCTGTTGTGATTCCTAGATTATTTTTTTTAAAAAAATTATGGTTATGGCTTACATATTCCAGCCATTACTCATTCTAGCAATCCAAGGTGGAACATGGAAAACAAGGGTTATTAAGTGCTGTATGTTCAGCTCTATTCTTTCCCTTGTCCCCTTCATTTTTCACAGCAAAGGGAGGGGGAAATCATAAACTGACCATTTTTAGGGAAGTGCCAAAATATTGGAAATGATATTATAGCTTTGCTCTCATCAGCTTATTTTGACAAGTACAGTATATGATGAGTGACAGAGTCTTCACATGCTGTTTTTCATCTGCTCTATTGTTAATAAAATGATTCCGTGTGCATAAAACACAAAGAGAACATTATGCAAGACACCATTATGACTAGGCTTCTAGAGAGAAGAGAAGTTGGGATGAGGTAGGAATCCTCCCAATAGGAACCTACCCCATCAGGGATACTTAGTGTTTCTTTTGGAGCAAGACCCAAGAGATTTAACTTGTAGACACTCAGACATTGCCAGGCATCTCAGGGCATTGTGAGGACAGACCAGGGTAGCACAGATTTCAGACAGGAAAGCTCTCTTCTACATGGAAGGAATCTGAATTTTCTTATTAACTGACACATTGCTTTCTATTTTTCCTAACTGCACATCATATCTGTGTTTAATCAGGGATGGGAGAGAATTAACATTAAAATCATAAGTGGAATCTTGCAGGATCAGATTATCTCACCAAGATTTTTATAGATATATATATTGGTCAACTAGAGACATCTAACTCTAATTTCCAATCGTGGCCAAGTGACAAATAGAATAGAAAGACAAACAATCTTTTCCATGTGTATTATTCCCTAGGAAATAATACTTAGAAATATAGTTTCTCTAATATCAAAAATAATTTATTGGACATTAAAGTATAAACTTGAACTATTATGATTAAACAAAAATATCTTTTAACTTCTAAATGAATCAAATGAAGATACATATTTATATCTAAAACTCTCATGATTTAAAGCAAATTTGCAAAGGTGTGAAATGCTGGGATGTCTTTATTTTCATTCAGCAGATTCTGTTTCCTTTTAATAACCCTGCATTGAGGTTGACTAATGTAGCTCTAGTGCCAGTCCAAAGCCTGCATAAATTGGGAGGGTTGCATCAGGAAAGGCATCTGGCATAAAACTTATGCCAACTTAATATGCAAAAAAACAAACAGATTTCCATACCGGATCAGTTGAGGACCCGGTTACCAACAACTGCCAGTGGTACTGTTAACCAACAGGGTACCGCTGGAAAGTGTGCTACTGTTGGACAAAGTATGCACTGGAGAGAAGGAGTAAAAGGAGAGGGGGTAGGTGTGCCCAGAGGAAGCAGGAGAGGATAAAGGGTAGAAGTGTGGAGGTGAGGTATGACAGGTAAAGGAAGATGG
>JANHZU010000197.1:48716-61663 GCA_032468055.1 Acrochordus granulatus
TTACTTGTTTCAGATGTTAGGGACAATCATTTCTACCTCAAATTCCATTGAAAATGATTTTTGGTGAATATTTTTGGAGGTGTGGAATGGATTATCTGACTTTCCATTGTTTTCTATGGGAAACTGCGTTTCTCATTACAAGCATTTCGCGCTAAGAGCGTTCTTCTGGAATGGATTAATCTCATCTCGTGAGGCACCACTGTACTTCTTTAAAACAATCTGTCTAGAATTGAATGAATTCTGAGTGAAATCCAAAAGGGATAATTATGTATGTTTAAATCCTTTTTTCCCACATAAAAAATGTGCATATATCTATATATGTATATATTTCCACATAAAAATATGCACACACACATATCCATACTTGCATATATTAACCAGCATAAAAGCCAGACTGAGGACTTTCTCATAGCTGTTATAATTGAGCAAACTTTAACTATATTCCTAGACACTTTGATAGAGAAGTCAGCAACTAAAAAGTCAATAATTTTAATTGCAGACTGGCCACCACAGTAAGTAAAGAATGGAATTATGAGCTATGCATTCCAAGCATAGTGAGAGCAGTGAAACGGAACAGGATGCAGAATCAGACCAGATGCAGAAACCTTCTGCATAAAGAATGATATTACCTCTTTCCTCCATCAGCACTGAGAATAAGCAAAATGGTCTGTGGAAACGACCTTGGGAGACAGGAGGAAGAGCCTCAGATGAACAACTGTCATGTAAAAGATATTTCAATTCGCAGAAGGAAAGGGGAAACCTGAGAAATGGTTCAGAAGAGACTCTCCCTTGTTTCCCAAAGAGTAAAAGGAGAGGAGGGGAGAAATATTTTGAGTCTTACAAGATTCTGTTAATGTAACCTTACAATAAAGATAAATACTCATGTTTCTTGTCTGGATTATGTCAAAGACCTAACAAACAGTAAGGCATTAATGCTTATGTAACTTCTCTTCTAAATGTAGAAGTAATTCTACTGATGTAATTGGAATTTGTACAGGAACAATGGAGGAGTACCTTGACAAAATAAGATGAGCTTTTAGATCTTGCAGTGATATCCATATCAAGGCTCCCTGTTTAATCATTTTATGGCTTTTTCTATTAAGTGAAATTAAGAATGAGGTAGAAAACCCACAAAAGGATAGCTTATCAGTGATGACTCATTTTAAATTTATTATTTACTTCTTTTTTTAGAATTATTGTGACATACTATTACTTTGTCCTGTTTGGGGCCACCATATTTAGATGCAAATTCCAGAGAATCATATAGTGGCAACAAATCGATAGGGCTTTATGCATTTGGCGTTCAACTGGGAAAAAAAAGATAGCTAAATGCTATTTACACCAATTCTTTACTACCTTTCTCTGTCTCTCTCTACCTCTATACTTGCTTTAACTTCATATATTTTTCACTTATTTTTCAAGATCTCATCAACTTCATCCATCCATTATTTTCTTTCATGTTTCCCCTACCTCTTATCCCATTCTTGCTCCTTCAGATTTTAATCTCAATTATGTTCTTTTATATTAGTCACATTTTATTCTATTTACATTTATTTAGTATCCATTCATTCTTGAGCATTTTTTTTCTTGTCACTGCTTAATTACACTCTTCTGACTGAATATAACTTACTTTTATATTTCTCTTAACATATCCAACTCTGAGTTACATACTACAAAATGAGCAGAAGCAGGCTCTTATCTATAGCTGGTTTTGCTTCTTTTGACAAAAGATATTTCCTTTCACCTGACCAAATAACATCTGCTATCAAAACTTCTATTGAATTTCTTCATCTATTTCCTCATCTTTGGTAAACATTCTAGAAAGTTTACTCTTGTTTTTCACCTTTTTATATAACCTCCAATAATTCATTCTATTCAACCTATGAAATACAATCAATTAATTTTCAGATCATTCAATCATGCAACCATACAATCTATTTAATATTTGATGTTCTCAGGTAACCACACAGCACCATCTGCATACAAGTCATGTATTTTGGACCACATTCGTTTAGAATGTTGCACAGTATTCCCAAATCTTATTGAACTAGCATATTGCTGGTTCTTCCATTATCACTCTATACAGGAATATAATTTGCAATTGTCAGCAATCTATGGATTCCTATTTTCATATGAACCTAAATCTAGATGATATTTTTTCATACTTTATGGTGTAAATTTTAGCCTTTGCATTCATATTTAAATCTACACCTTCACTTCTCTGCAGGTATATATCAGCTCAACTCCACAAGATCAGATCACTGTCACTTAAATCTATTGCATCATTTCCTTTTCTCTTGATTTCTCAATCACAGAGCATATTTGATTTCCTTTTATTATTTCTTGCTTAATTTACTTACTTTTCTTATATTCCAAATTCCATCTATATGACAAGTTCATTATCAGGCTGGCTTATGAATACTGAACTTCATCAACTGGCTTTAGTAAATCAAGGCTTCCATGCAAAACATTTTAGTAAGATCACATTACTTGCTTTAGTCACATCTGTACCATATGTAGCATTCCCTGCTATTAGTAAAAACAGTATCTGCATGTTTGGATAAAATTTGGCTAGTATGCCATTAGTGCAACCAAATTACACTTTTTGCTCCAAGCATGCTCATGCTGTTGTGTATGAAATGAGACTGATAATCCAGAGGCTACCTTACAAAACAATAGCCCACTCACCAGATCAGTAGTAGATGCAGTACTGATACATGTTCAATGTACTGTTTTGTTTTTATGTAAAAATTGTTCAACAAAGGTACTCCAGCTAACAGATTGGTTTAAATTCAATATTAAGTCTGATTTTTAATCTTTAGAATTCATCCCCAGTAGATGGCACTAATTTTACTTATTCAAAGTATGAGTAAAATTACTGGCCTGGTCTCTCAAACCTCCTTTCTTAAAATGCAAAAGGCAGCTATTACCAATCAAATTGTGATTCAAAAACCAAATTGTCTGCCAAATGATCAGCTTGCTTTAAATTGCAAAATCTTAACTCATCTCTCCTTCCAAATTAAGGATATGAATACATAGTATCTTGAAATTTGTCTTGCAGTTCATAGATATTTTTTAGTAGAATAAATATTTTCCAACTGCTTCTTGGAATTGCTATTACTGTTAGCAACAGCAATATTTGGGGGTGGGTGTGAACGAAAAGTAAGATATCCTAAAGATGTTGCATCTTCTGCTGCTTGCAATGGTGTTTATATTGTTGATTAAAATCTTCCATCTCTCATACAAATGCCCTAGAGCAAGTGCTGTTTCAGATTATTGGGAGGGCAGGACTTTTGAACAAAACGTCTACTACTTTTTGGCTACTGAAAGAGAGAGAGAGAGAGAAAGCTATATGGTAAAGAGTGCTACATGGTATTCTTCTTCTAGTAAGATAAGAGAAAAAAAACAGAATTTTCCCTAGGGAAAAATAAAATCTTCTGAGAAATTAAGGCACAGCTATAGTCTGAAAACACTGACGAAAAAACAGCAAGTCAAAATAAAACGAGTGGTCAAAACCAAAAAAAGAAAAGATACCAAAAGCATTCTTTAATAATGTTTGAGACAAAGTAGATTAAGATTTGAGCACTTAATTCACATTAACTTTGGAATATGGAAGTATTGTGAAAACACTATGAAAAGTTAATTTAAAACAATAGCGCTGAAAAATAGGGAAGAAACCTTGCTATATATAACTTTTCTATTCAGCACTAGTTTAGTTTATGTGAAGGGTGCCTTTGGTGAAGATGACCTATGCATTTTTCAGTCATGATTCAGAAGATCTGCACCTCAATGCTATCTGTTACCTACTGGTAATACCCATGTTCCATAGGCTTCCAAGAAGACTATAGACGTGAAGGTAAAGGTTTCCCCTTTCAGTTGTGTTGTGTCCTGCTCTAGGAGGTGATGCTCATCTCTGTTTCATGGCCAAAGAGCCAGCATTGTCCAAAGATGCTTCTGTGGTCATGTGGCTGGCATGACTATACACTGAGGCACACAGACCACTATTACCTTCCCACTAATTTAGGGTGGGAATAGATACCAATTTAGGTGGTATCTATTTATCTACTTGCATTTTGCATGCTTTTAGACTGCTAGTGGGGTGAATAATGGGAACTTACCCCTTTACATGATGCCTGAGTCTCAAACACAGGCTGCTGACCTTCTGACCAAAATTCCCAGTATCTTAACTGCTACACCACTGCACCCCCTTCATGTAAAAGCTTCCCCTTTTAGTTGTGTCCAACTCTAGGGACAGTATTCATCTCCATTTCATAGCTGAGAAGCCAGTGTTGTCTGAAAATGCTTCCATGGTCATGTAGCCAGCAGGAATATACGCCAAGGTACATGGATGCTGTTACCTTTCCTCCTGATATGGTATCTATCTATCTATCTACTTGCATTACCAACATGCCACCCTACAGCAGTTGGGTGTAGGGTGTCATGTTTTGTCTACAGCAGTAGACAAAAACTAGTAGATCCAGCTTCAAATTCCTGTTTTGCCTCAGAGGACCTCTGGTAAGTCACTATCTGGCAAGGTAATTTACCTCCAAGGTAATTTGATTTGACTTTTCTACAAAGCACTCTTTGGCTGCATTCACACAAGCTGTGCTAAAATGTTTTTGGTTAAATTGTGCTAAAATGTTTTTGGTTAAATTGTGCTAAAATGTTTTTGGTTAAATTCAGCAAAACCAGCCAATGATTGGCTGGTTTATGATTCAGTCTATTAGACACACCTAGACAGTTGGGCTAATTCAATCAACAATTCAGATGCCCGTGGGTGAGTGTCTTGTGCAAAGACAGTTACAAAGGGACTATAAACAAAGTGTTCTATAATTTCTATAAGCAACTGAGCTTTTATCTTTATAATTACCTGTTGTCACTAAGCCTCCTTAAGGCAACAGGCTTTTAATAAAATATGAGGAGTTGGAACTTGATGCTGCCTGAGGAACTGTCAAATTCTTTATTTATATGTCTATTGTCTATTGCTGTTTGACTTCAGGGTTGAATTAGAAAATTAATTCTAAATTTCTGTTGCTTGTGTGAATGAACCAATTTGTTTCCCCTGGAATGATGCACTGTTTCATAATAATTTCACCAGTAATGTCTCCTATGGAATTTAATTCAGAGAATTAAACAAAAATCTCCTGCCTTTAATGGACTCTGGTATGGCTTGTAGCACAGTAGCTTGTGGTCCAATTACTATGTTTCCAAAATTCTGAATTAATTAATTTCAAGTCAAAGTAAGCCAAAAGCACTAATTATTCAATAATACCCATCTTGACATCTGCTTTTCTTCTTTCCATTTCAACTTGTAGTGTGAATGTAAACTGAATATAATCTGTAGTTATATTATAACTTATATTGTTGTATCTTCAGTTAGTAGATAACAAAAATTGATCTGAACAGTATGAATGAAATTAGTTCTATGTTAGGAAATTCTCGTAAAATATGGGGCAGCTATCTTCTCTTCTGACTAGTCATGTGGAGATGAATAGTCTGGCTGAGAGATTTGAGTATAGATAGCAAAATCTTGTTTATATGTTGTGGGGCAAAGAAAGATCAATGGTAAAAGCAGCATTAGTAGAGATATTCAAATGCTGAAGAGTCAAGCACTGGGAATGTAAGTTTGTTGTCCTGAGCTTTCAGATCTTTGCTTGGATCCATCATCAGAGGACAGATATTTGTGAGTCTTGTTACAACCATGAGTCCTTATATGCATCCATTGAGCATGTTCCCCTGCCCCTTCATGATATGTTAAATGCTGGTGATAATCTGTGTATTCAGTTGTTAATAGTCCTGGCTGGAGGCAGTAAAGTCCTATTGTGAGTTCTTTAATGCGGAAGTCTAATTCTTATCCCCTCACCATGTTTGACCATACTTATGTCATCCCAGCCTGTGGGATACCTTTTTGCCTTCAGACACACAGAGTTTGATATACTGGGAAAAACTCCACAAATATGCTAATAGACTGTGATCTTATCTCCCATGCCACAGTCATTTCTCATGCTGTCTTGTTTTCTGCTTGGCCAAGAATTGTTGGGGCTGAAAAGTAAATCTTGTGTCCTTGTTCAAGACAATGCATAGCCACTAGTAATAAAGGGTCTTGTCTTTGGATGGTTGCCTTATGTTCCTGTATCCTTGAGCCCAGTTTCTGTCCTGTTTGGCCAATGATGGCAACTAGCACATGGGATGCCTTAGATAACTCCTAATGTTTTGAGTGGGTCCAGATGATCTTTGCATCTCATGATCTGTCCCCATATTGTAGTCATGGGTCAGTGAGTGATGCCTATCTGTAACTCATGAGCAATGCATTCAGTGGCTTCTGATATACTTCTGATATATGGTAGTGCATGCCAGAACTTAATTTTTGTATTTTCTTCGTTATTATCTTGCCTGCCTTAATTAAGTCTCAAACAGTGGTTTATAAAAAATTGTGGATTGTCATTTTTTAAAAACTGGTTCCACAAGTATTGTGCTTCTTGTGTCTTTGCCTCTTGCATGCTGCAATAGGTTTGCAGTCTCCCATATAGTGTTCTCACACAACTCTTGTGAATTAAAGGGTAATTATTATTGAATTCAAAGATTTGGATGGTGTAGGTTGCCTTACAGTAGACTATGCAGGGGGAATAGGAATTAAATTTCAGCACTAATAGGATTTACTGCCACCAGCCAGGATTCTTAACAACTGAATACCCAGATTATCATCAGCACTTAAAACATCATGAAGGGGTGGGGGAACATGCTTATTGGATGTATATAATGACTCATGGTTGCAATAAGATTCAACATTCCTGTCCTCTGATGATGGATCCAAGCACAGATATAAAAGCTCAGGAGAATAAACTTACATCTCAAGTGCTCAATTCTTCAACATCTACTTGTGTTCTTGGGATATGAATCTTTGCCTTCATTAGTAGAAATTATCATTTTTTGGTAACCAAGCCCGCTCCAAGTTCCCTCTTCCATCAGAATCAATTCCTTTTTGATGCAAATTTACATGCCTGACTGTATCTCCTTCAGTTGATTTAAGTTGGTCTAAACTTTAAACTAAACTAACTTTAAACACTAAAACTATTGATCCTATCTTTATTGTTTAAAAACAACTGTAGTACAACCCATACTCAAAATGGTGGCAATGCATTTAGCACTCACAATTCAATCTGTCTCTGATTATTCCAATGGTTAGGCTCAAAACTGGCATTGTGATGAGACCACATAACCAAAATCTAATGGTTTGGCATCATCATGTTCATTGTGTGGTTGCTGATCAACTTAGACTGGAAATAAAAAATCACATATAGGGAAAATTGTGCCATCACTTCAGTTTATAAGAGTATGTGGGTAGTAAATTCCTTCTCAAAAATTCCCCAGTATTATTTTTAAAAAATCAAAAAGAAAATCACTCACGCACAAAAACTCATGCACACGCACAAAAGTGCTCACCCCAAACTTCTGGAATAAAACAGTGGAGTAAATAAAATCTTAATCCACAAACTTATCTGCAAACAAGAGTAAATAGGCCTTTTTTAAAAAAATCCCAGTTGTATAGATAAAAGGAGATACCTTTAATTTGCTTAGCAAAATATTTGGCTTAGATGGCTCCTGGATATAGTTAAAACATTATTGGATTCCACTTAATATATTCCACCAATTGGCAAACCAAATATTTCTTCAGATGTAATGTGAAATATCTATATTTTTAATGCTATAAAGAGATTTATTCTAGTCATCTTTCATAGCAACAGCAGTTACCTCTTAAGAAAAGCAATTTTATTACCCTCTTTATGCAATTGTTTAGGAAAATTATATCATGATTTCACCTCATCTGGGTTATGGATAGTATGGTCTGAATTAAGGCTTCAGGAAATTAAGATGATTGTATATGGATTAATAAAATATATTGTCTTCACATATCAATCTTTATAGTTTTTATGCTGCTGGCCTTTATGATTTTAACATTTAGATTAATTTTTATTGTTTTTAAATGTTTATAAACCCATTAGAGCTGCTGTAAAACTTTTAAATCCATAAATGAATAGAATGTTTACTGTGCATTTTAGCTCATGGTTAGTAGAGAAACATATAATTCAAATACAACAACATATTTGGCAACATGACAGACTTATCTCTCCATTTTTCACTTCCAATGAGAACAAACCAGTTTAATCATTCATATAAATCTGGATCAAAATTATTCATTCATTTACATATACTCACACACATAGGTATGTATGTATGCATATATGTGTATGTATCTATGTGTGTATATAGGGAGCCTATCCAAACATAGACTGTTATATTCGACTAATTCAAATTTGCCTTATTTTAGTTTAACGTGAAACATAATGAACATTTATGTTCTATTTATTCAATGAACAGTGGCTAATTATGGCATAATATAATAAATGAACTGGATTTCATCCATTAATGTTTTCAGCAGCACAGTTCATAATGGATTATCAAAATCTTATTCAAGGCCCTCTAGAAAATTTATCAATAATTCCCCCTTTAATTCAATTGCTTATTGCTTTAAAGCATTGTTATAAATCACTTACACAGATGAAAAGTGAGGTACTAATATTTTAAGGAAGAAAGTTTCCTGATGCTCAAGTGGACTGGAGGATACCAATTTAGGGAACATTTTCCTACAGCAGACAGGAGGAAATGCTGCATCACCCACCCTGAAATACCAGTTTTCCACCCAGGGAGAACTATCTTCTGCTCTTGATAGAAGGATATTAATTTGGTATAATAAACACAGATTTGGCTATGGTGAAATGTGGTCAATGAATTAACTTTGAAAAAATTGACTCATTGATTCCCGTCTCAGGTTTTTATATACGAATAGCTTGATCACATTGCAGAGAGAAGACAAATTGTTCAGCATTCTTAAATACAGTCCAGATGTGCAGCATATAGTTGATTCCAACCAATGGCATCTATTAGGCAGAGGGGAAGTCAGAACTGACAAAATGGCAGAGTGTCATGACACAAGCCCTGCCCCTTTGAACACTCGTGTAATGTCAGATGGGTGACTTTGGACCACTTACTCTCAGCCCACCTCACCTCACATGATGTAGTTGTGGGGAAAATAGGTGGGAGGGAGGAGGAGGAGGGAGTATCGTGTCTGTTCAGCACCTTAAGTTAGTTATAAAAATAATACAGGTAGGATATAAATAAATGAAATGTTGATACAGACAGAAAAGTGGTAGAACTTGTGTTATAATGCTGTGCTGCCATTTTGCTAGTTTGGTAAGCCATCCCTGCTATAGATGCAAGAGGAACAAATCCTTGAAGGGAAATTTTCTTGATAGTATGTAGCTTTCTCTTGGGATATTTTCCAAACAACGGGTGGTATATGTGGTATGTGATGTGTCTAAATTAGAGAATACTCCTGAAAACCTTGTTATTATTGCTGCAGAATGACCTTTTGGACAGGAGATGCATGGTTCAAACAAATAAGTAAAACACCCCTAATCCTTTAAACTGTCTTGAGATCAATAATTTAGGAGATTCCTATGCATAAATAAAGTTCAGCAGTCTCATTAAGGACTTCAGGACTAATTAGCACCTGTCAAGTTAACTTATTCACCTTCTTGGAAAGAGGGCACCTTGCAGTCCTTCAGAGACTGAACAAACGATGTTATTTGTGAGACTTGATGTGAATTAACAGCCACCTGGATGCAAGTGTGTGTGTATGTACATGCATATGAACCATAAAGCATTTAAACACTGGCCAGTTTTATTAAAGATGTGCAAGCAAATCATGTGATTCCATAAATTTGTCAAATCTTAATCAGCTTAGAAAGGGATGAGGAGAAGTGGAAGAGATGTAGTCAGCTGTGAGGATACATAGCCATTCCTTCTGCAAATCCTTTTTGTGCTACTACTTCAGTACATAGTGAATACAACCACCATTAAAGCAGCATCAGGTCTAATTGTCTCATTAAAGACATATATAAGCAATTCTGAATTCCAGTAAACAAAGAGCAAATGTTCTTAGCTTCAGTAACTTCAAAAAACCCAAAGCATCATTTAATTTAGGATAAGGAAGGTTTAATCCACATGTTCTCCAGCCTCATTCCAGAAAACCCCAAATGCTTTTGTAAAGACAAAGTTAATCTTAGGCTGATTAAGTTACTGGATTCTGAGACTGAAAAAAAAAATTGCATCTACACAAAGAATGCCTTCAGGTACACGCCAGAAATATGGAAATAAAACTAACCTTGTTTAATGTTCAATGGGTAACTGTAATTGCTAAATGTTGGCATCATGATGATGATGATGATTTTAAATTTATTGAACCCCAACTCCAGTGGACTCTGATAAAGGTTAGGAACTGCTGATCTATAAGAAGCCCACAGCACGACATATGTGCTTTTGGTCTTTCCATAAATTTATCTAACCTCTTTTTAAACTTATCAAATTGTTCACCATCACTATATTTGGCAGTGGCTACTTTCAAAAACTGCAGATATAAATTCTGTGAATTAATGTAAATCATTTATTTTATCTCACCTGAATCCTAGCATTTTATTTCATTGGAAAATTTGGATCCGTTTTTATCACCCTATGTGGTAAATATATCCCATCTTCCAGCTAAACTATCCTAACTATTATAATCTGTGTTTATGGGGGAAATGCCCCCTTTAACAAACAAACAAACCAAACATCGGTCTGACTTTTTTAAAAGCAAAGCTTTAAAAACAATGGATGGCAATGAAAATAAATGCCAATTCCTGATACTATCCAGCATTGATCAAGCATTCTTTTTTACGTTGGTGTTCTATTGATATGAGCGTATATCAGTATTACAGGGACTTTGACATGAATCATATTTATGATATGATATTTATTATAATTTTCCTTTATGTAATTTCTTCTACTCAAAGGAGAGGAAGCTCTCATTCGGAAGAATCTGAACTTTCCATACATTCCTTCCACTAAAGCCAGTATAATTAATTTAAAGTAAATGGTTCCTATTATCAGGATAGCAGAGAATGTTGTCGTGTTTTGTCTCTGCTCTCCACTTGGTTCAACAGTTTTGAATTCAATAGTCTTAATAACCAGCTAATAAAATGTAGGAAGGAAATCAAACTCTCTTTGCCATTTAAAGTCTTTCATCTGTTTCTCTCATTCACATTTCCCCGCCAGTTCCAGGACAAAAGGTTAGGAATTACATTTGAAGCAAAGGTAACACGCTTGACAAAAAGGTTGAAATTGGCCAACCCATTCAGGTAAGCATTCCTTTCAGGATGCCACTTTTACCTATAATGCTAATTGTGCAGGAAATAAGTAGAAATCAGCAGGACCCTAGAGTACCCCCCTTTGGAGCACCCCTTTTTGGTCTAAATGTATTTCTAAAGGGCAGGCTCTTCCTGTGCACGGAGGCAAGGTTTTCGTATAAAGTATAAGGGGCTTGCGGGAAGGACTCAGGGTGACCACCTCTGGTAGCTGACCTAATACTCTGCCCTTATTGTCTCTGAGAAATGAACTTCACCTCCACTTCACTTCACCTCCTGTGTTCTGCATTTTTTTTCTTATCCCTACTGGGAATGAGTTGGTTTTCATTCTAACAAAAAATGAATTGTATATTGCACAGCACTTGTGCTTATGAAGTTTGTTATGAACAGAGTGGATGCTCTAAGGAGGAAGAGAAAGCAAAGATGGGCAGTTCAGGAAATGGGCAATTCAAGAGAGACACTTTTGTAATATTATTTGTTCAGAGGATCCACAGGGTTGGTTGAGACCATTCTAATTCTACACAGAAGTTTAACTTCTCTTTTATCTTGTCCTCTTTATATGTGGGGAAAGGAAATAAACTAAATCCTGATCACTCTCTCCCTTTTCTGATAATTATAGAATCACGAATGAGTGGATATATGGGAAGAAGCGGTTTTAAAGACCATCACTGCCCCTTCTTGTATTGCAGATGGATACTATCATTCAGAGGAGATAAGTTAGCATACCTCTTTCACTGATTTGGTAGAGTACCAGATCAAGGATACAGAACTCAAGACAATTGCGAGATGGCATTCTTTGTCTCTTTGCTGCCAACTAGTAGTTGTCTAAATCACTTAGCCCTAATATAGTAGCTCTACATTTGGCCTCCTGGTCTTTCAACAGATATTCCCAGGCAGGGGAGCATTTGTTAAGTTACCTACTGAGATGTTGGAAGGTAGGAAATATTTCCTGCTTTCTTTTCTCTTCATTTAGTCTTCCACAAAGTAGGAAGCTTTAATTTTTTGACTTCTGACACTTTTTTTTGTGCCTGGAGGAAAATCTTTTAGAAACAAAAATATTTTGATGGCCCCATTTGCAATAACCTTTAAATGCTACCTTCCAAGATAGAATAACTAAGAGCATTAAAAGTTTATTGTTTAAAAAAAAGAAAGATGTCAGCCTGCCCATTGAAACTTCAACAGCCAATGCAGCCCTTTGCAATCTTCACTGATTCAAAGGGAAACCATTTATATTATTTATTTATGTTTAGTATCTATTCATTTAGACGATAGTACAAAAGAGATTCATAGTAAAGGTGAGTTAAGCAGTGAGAAGAACACAAAAGTACAAAGACAGTGCTGCAAAGTTCAGACTACGTAAATATTATTTAGTGCGAGCATCATGTCCATTAAATGTTATTCATTCCCTCAAAAGACTGCTTTTGAAGGGGGAAAGAGGTGATATGGCTCATTCCTGTTATTATTTAAATACTCATGTTGTTTATAGCTAGTGTAAATAGGTTTATAACCTTCCAAAATGAAGCACAGACATCTGCTCAGAGCAATACTAAACATCTGGTTATTTAATGGCACAGAATTATTTGATGGATTGCATTCAGCTTTCCCAGTGAGACAGTTACACTTGGGAATAAAAATATGAGAAGTAAATTACAGAAATCCATACCGGCTCGGTCGTCGCCCGGGTTAACAAGGACCGCGCTAGAT